>JACEVL010000078.1:1377500-1540000 GCA_020284085.1 Aporrectodea caliginosa
TCTATGTCTATGCCTATCTGTCTCTGTCCCTCTGTTATATCTGTTATATCAACCATTTAAGAATGTCTTCAACAGCATCACGACTAGTTGTAATGCCATCGAAGCATCTCAATTTAAAATGCAGTCTGCATGTGTTTTGTGTATTACAGAGAAGCTGACGCAATACGTCATCAGCGTAAGAGCTTTCAACAACGTTGGCAAAGGACCCGTTGTTTACGATTTAGTCTACACAAGAGACACGCCTTGTGAGTGTTAAAACCCCATCTGCGGTTTATTCTATACTTGCACTAGCAAGAGAAATGAGCTGTCTTAAGTCTTGACATATCTGATGAATTTATAGATAATAATATTTCATTGCTGCGGCAACTCTCAAATTGTCTCAGCAGGACAGTTTGCCGTTTATTTTCTAGAGCTTCGGGTTACAGCAGATACATATCCAAAATGATCAAAGTTATAAAAAAAGTCCTATCGCCGGCTACAGTGGCTGTGAAGCATAATAAATAATCCATTTACAGTAAGTTTTTCTATAGCAACTGAGGCCACAAAGTTCATTTTCAATAAATTTATTGTGCGATATCCTTCGTCTGCCTGTTAGCGCATTGGTTGACGATATTAACTGTGGTATCGGCTATGAATTTTAAGAACACGGCTGATATAAAGTAAGTCTTCTTATCCGCCTGATATGCTGAATTGACAAATAGTGGTTGAATCGCTGTGGTCTTCGTTCAGTCAGAGTTGTTAGAAAACAGATGTAGCCGGAAATTTTTTAATCCGGCTTATCAGTTCCAGCAAATTTATGCGAATCAGCGCCAGGCACGTTTCCGTAGATTCTCAAGCTTGGGTCAAATCAAACCAAACAATTCTTTGCTAATTAAAGTCGGCAACCCCTCTGGCATGATGCAGCGCTCGTGAATAAGTTGGTGCCCCCGTTTAGCTTTTGACAAATGGAATTTACGATTACCGAAGGCGACAACTTCCCACATGTATTTAACAGATTAGCCGATTGGGTTTCTCTATGGGGTTATCTAAACACAGTCCGAGCTTTATACGTTTATGTTGAGTGTTTCCTTTCGGATTTTAATGGCGAATTGTTCTTCAAAGTAAATTCGTTGCCTCATGAAAATTATTATCTTGCTGCTCTGTCTCAGGAATTTAGTAATTTGAGATAACTGGAATCATCAGATCGAGCCGACAGTTTGACTCTAGCAGTGTTCAATGTGCTAACTTGTGCTATAGTATTGCTAAGCATGGAGAGATGTTCAGGAAACAGAGATGAACTGCATTCGCTGGTTCACACTTAATCCCTGTTGAAATATATTAACGTTTGCATTAAGCTCTGATCCAAGGATCCTACCAAAGGTAACGGATTGCACACAGTTGGTTTACACATTCTATAAAATATGAGCCTCAAGGAGGTAAACATAGGTTAATTACTTAAATACCTACTTGCCTCCTCTACCTACTCTCTCTCCTTTTCTGTCTCTGTCTGTCTGTCTGCCTTGCCTGTCTGTCTGTCTGTTTCTGATCTCTCTGGCAACCGGACTGTTCGGAAGTTCCTTTGACCATCTGTGCATTCTGTGGACCAACCCATCTGGAGTATAACTTGGTGGAATAAATGGAGGACTCGGTGCCTCTAGTACACAATAAATATCGTTACCTTGCGAAACTGAACGTCAGTTCTGTATTTTTATGTAGCTCAAGCATCCGGGTCTCTGCCTGCGCCAACCAACCTTCGCAGTAAAGTCCTGTCGCCGACGACCATCTGGTTGCAGTGGTCAGATGCGTCGCTTGGACGACAACAGACAGTCACTGACAACCGATATTACAACGTCCACTACCAGTCAACGAACAACGGCAACGACAAAACCGTTGTCGTCAAAGAGTTGCACGTTGTCCTGTACAACCTGTTGCCCGCGACAACCTACGAGTTCAAGGTCGGTCTCGTCAAAGATGGACTGACCAGTGCCTTCTCGGATGTCGTCATTAACAGGACCATGGAAACAGGTATGTGGGGAACCAGTCAGTCGGTCGGTCGGTCGGTCGGTCGGTCGGTCGGTCGGTCAGTCAGTCAGTCAGTCAGTCAGTCAATCAGGCATTCAGTCAGTCAATCAGTCAAGGAGTCAAGGAGTCAGTCAGTCAGTCAGTCAGTCAGTCAGTCAGTCAGTCAGCAGGTATGTATGTATGTATGTATGTAATACTATGTATGTATGTATGTACTATGTAGACAGTATGTATGTATGTATGTATGTATGTATGTATGTATGTATGTATGTATGTATGTATGTATGTATGTATGTATGTACAGTATGTACGTATGCGTACATATGTATGTGTGTATGTTTGTATGTCATATATGTATATAGCCATGCATGTATGCAAATATATATATATTATTATATATATATGTATGCGATTATATGTGTCTATGTATGCATACATGTACGTGAAAATGTAAATATGTACTTGTAAGTGTAAATAAGTATACATGTGTAAATGCAAATGTGTATGTATGTGTGCATGTATGTATATGTATATGTATATGCATATGTATGTACGTATGTATGTACCGCATATATGAACGTGTGCATGATACATGTGCATATGCATGCATGTGTGTATCCTGGATACACAGGATTGTGTTTTGTGTTGTATTGTTGTATTGTATTGTTAAGTACATGTCGCTGATGCACTTGTGATACACGCTCCGCTGTTATTGTTCGTCGATGAAGATGCACTTGGTTGCTGCAGCTGAGTTATTATCATTTGTTGTATTGTTTCTGGCAGCGCCTGGGACTCCGCCGCGAAGCGTGACGGTGACACGGTTGAGCAGCGATCCATCGACAGCCATCGTCAGTTGGAGACCACCGAAGCAGACGAACGGAAACATCACAGGTAGGAGACAGGACAGGTGGACAGATGCCGAATGAGAGGGAGAGGGAGAGGGAGAGCGTGAGGGAGAGGGAGAGGGAGAGACTGATACAGAGAGACAGAGAGACAGACACACACACACACAGAAAGACAAAGAATGAGGTGAAGGAAAGAGGGGAGAGACAGACAGAAAGAAAGACAGAAAGACAAACAGAGAGGCAGGAGGAGAGGCAGGGAGACAGGCACATAGACAGAGAAAGACAGATAGAGAGAGCGACAGAAAGAGACACAGAGAGAGACAGAGACAGAGAGAGACACAGGCAGAAAGACAGAAAGATAGAGAGAGAGGAGGAGAAGGCAGACAGACAGATAGACAGAGAAAGATAGATAGAGCGACAGAGAGCGAAAGAAGAGACAGAGAGAGACACAGAGAGACAGAGACAAACAGACAGAAACACAAAGAGAGAGGAGAGGAGAAGGCAGGGAGACGACAGACCGAGAAAGGAAGAGATAGAGATAGATAGCAGACAGACAGACAGACAGACAGATAGACAGACAGACAGACAGACAGACAGACAGACAGACAGACAGATAGATAGACAGAGACAGAGACAGAGACAGAGAGACGCAGACACAGACACAGTTAGACAGAGACAGAAAGACAAAGAAGTTGGAGAAGGTATAGGGAGACAGACAGACGGAGAAAGATAGAGAGAGAGGGAGCGACAGGAAGACTAAGAGGGAGGAGGAGAATGAGGCAGAGAAGCAGAAAAGAAGGGAAGCAGACTAGGAGCTGGAACGGATGTAGGAAGGGAATGCGAGGGAGGGAGGAGAGGCGGGAGGCAGCTCAACAGTGACTGGTTTCTCTGGACAATTTGAAAAGAGAAGCCCTGCACAGAGTCATCCGTCTCTCTTGAACTGCGCTATCTTTTCTGTTGAATATATCAAGTGCGCGCTCTTTCATTGCACATGCCAAGCAGGTGCGCTGGATATCCGGATATTTATATAGCGCATTTTAATGTATACCGCACGAAAGCCACAACGTGGCTCTAAATATGATCAGTGTTGGTTGTTTAATGAATAGCTTTTCCCTTTGTTATCTGTAACACAATGCACCTAAAGTCTGCTTAAAATTAGGAAACACGAACCCAAGTGTTTTCTAGCACATGTGTTAAAATGCCATTCAGTTTATATACAAAGATGGAAAGGTGCTCAAGTTTGGGCCATTTACCACATGCACACATACGTAGTATTACGTACATATATACATTAATACATTCGCGCAAACATGCATACATCTACCTAGATCAATCCTTCCCTGCCTGAACTTGACGAGGTTTAAACAACTCTCGGAGGGGGTTTAGGGTAATGGTAACACTCTGGCGCATAGAGGCAACGGATCCGGGATCGCTTCCGGTACCCTCCCTAAGGTCGACTCAACCTTTTCATTCGCTAGGTGGCGTGAACAAATTAGCAGTGTGCGCCTTGCAATGGCTGCCAAGCAGTTACATTTGACTCCTGTAATAACTTGTGATCATCCGTTCATACTATGATTTGTATTGATCATGCGTACTTCTTGTCAGTTTGAAACATTAAACGAAGATTATTATTATTAACTCAATTTTTTAACAATTATCCGGAGCCCCTTTTAAACCATCATCTTTTTAAATCCCGAGGAATTATATATACCTGGGGAGGAAAAAATAATTCAAATAATGAATTTATAATTACAAAGTCGTGTTCGTAAATGCTTAATTTGGAACAGATTATACGATCTACTATACCGTGAACGTTGAGCTTCCTTACGAGCGATGGATGACGGCCAACGTTCGCCAGAGAACGGACTTTGCCCTGCAGGGTCTCAACGACAGCGTCACCTACTACTTTCGCATCCAGGCGAGAAACTCCGTCGGCAACGGTCCCAAGTCAGACATCGTCAAATACGACACCCGAACGACGCCGGGTAGGTCACGCCCCAACCACATCATCATCGTCAAACATATTATGTCCAACATTTACTCATTTACCAACATTTTGTTTTTTGCTACAGCCAAATATTATCCAGAAAAAGGTCGATCCAGCCGCAGCGGGTCCATATGACCCGTTTGGGTTGACCTTTTGATATGTGCATTCATCTACTGGAATTGTTTTCTTGAATTTGTACTGATTACTGTGATCTTATGGTATTTGATGCTCTGTCAATAAATGGCTTACTACTCAAATCAATGTTAATAGCTATCCTAATAGGCAATGGCATTGAGACCGCAAATGTGTTTTAAGGCTTCAGAGCACAACTGTTCTATGTCCTGCTAAAGGGTTTTCCATGTTACAAATGTTGTATGTCATCTTCTGAAGAATCCATAGAGCACAAATGTAGTATGTACATAAATTGAGCATATAACTGATGTGTAAATAAGTTTATATGTATAATTTTACTAATTTACTTATTACAGGTTTGCTTAAAACACTGTTGTGGCCTGTCAGCCTGTCAGGTAGCATAAAAGCACAGTAACCATACTTCGTAATGACCTGTTGAGTATGATATGTCCACGTTTAAAGATTTTTGTGGCGCACAAATGTTGTATGTCCATTTTTCAGATGCACCTCCCTTACAAACTTGTTTTTATGTTATTTTCATGTCATATAATACCAGTGCTCTGCTTTGTCTGAGTATCTGTTTAAAGAAGTAATTGAAAGATATCAAGAAAGTATGAAAATGTAACTATAATAAATTTTTCAAATGTATTCGAAATTTGAAATTCAGTTTTCTTAAAGGTATGACATTTGGACATAATGCTTTTGTCCTCTATACTTGTGAAGAATGAAAATGGCGATGGCATCGGCGTCATAGCAAAGATAAGGATGACGTAAACTATGTTGAGAGTTGACTAAGGATGGATTTGGTTCTTCCAATTACAGTGGTCGTCCAAGGACCGACTCGAGGTCCTCAGCTGACGACAGATGGTGACTCCGGTTCTCGTCACATGATCGCACTGAACGAGACGGAGGAGGACGAGTACGACTATTCAGAGACGGACAAAGAGGACGACAAGGGAGGCGAGGCCATACAGAGCGCATCCCTCGTCCACGAAACCAACCACGGTGACTCTGCAGCCGGGAAGATGAAACGGGAACCGAACCTCGGTCCTTTTCTGACCGACGTCTCCACGACAATGACCTCTGACCTTGAGGACTCCACCGGCGACCCCTCGCGACATCCGGTCGTCCAGTTCCGCAGCGTCCTCAGCTACAAGATCAGCGCCTTCGTCACGTGGCCTGAGACGCCGGGCGACTGCAGCTCCCCAGGGGCAGCGGAGCGGAAGGCGCTTGGGTATCGACTGAGGTACCGGCGGGCAGACGAAACGGGCGAGTACGTGACGAGGAGCCTGTCCGAAAACCTGGTTCTCATCGAGAACCTGGCACCGAATACGAAGTATCGATATCAGGTGAAGTACGTACTGGAAAACGAAGGAGAAACGCCGTGGAGTCGTGAAAATGAATTGGATACGAGTCCGGAGACAAGAAGAAGAAACTGACACCTCGTTTACGACGACACAGTCTTTTGTCTATTGTTATATAGCCTATAATTTATACGTATGTGTTAAGATGGCAATGCCTGAACAAGCGACGTTTGTCTGTACTAGTTGACCTATCAAACGATAGACGATCTATCAAATAGCGTTGTTGTTGTTTTTGTTGTTGTTGTTGTTCCTGTTGTGTATATTTGTTTTCGTTCTGCGTCTGAGTTGAAATTGTTTCATATGTTCGAATGAACTCAACGGTGGATCCAACAATGAGCACTCTCCAAAGTCTCCCTTTGTCTGTGGTCAGTCAGTCATTGGTGTTATTTCTGACAACTTACCTCTTTCAAATTGCTTATCCGCCATAGGCTGCCTCTCTGTCTTACGGACTAATCTTCTGGATGTTGACTTGATTACGGCTTGGTTTTGTTGTGCCATCGGTTGATGCCTTGTGCATTAGACACCGGCGCAATAGAAGTTGCTAATAACTGCTACAACTACACTCTGGCCATTCCCTCCACTATAGCCTTAGATATGGTTCGACTTCTGATCTGGATCTGCCAGTGGCTGTATCTTGACCGTTAATAACGTCGTCTGTTACACTGTGTAGACTAGACAGAGTCATCGGATAAACAAAACTAAGGAGCAGGCTGTCTCTATGTGCTATTGAAGCTGGCTGCTGCTGCTGCTGCTGCTGTTGATGATGATGATGATGATGATGATGATGGTGAAGGTGAAGCGACTGATTCTGTTCAATCTGTTTAGCATCACTCTGCTTATGAAAGATGTTGAGGCATTTTGCACTGCTTCTTAGAGGTCTGCATAAATACTTGATTGATGTAGACTTCAACGCACTATATGTACTAAAAAAATAACATTTTGAATATAATGTATGCTTGTATGTATCAATGAGATTTATATAGCGACCGATCCATCTTAGTCTTTGTGCACGTGACAGCATGTCCCGATGCGTTGTGAGAAACTGCAAGTTCGTCGGCCCGTGTAGCCTATAATGATGTGTCACATTTCGTTTACGCGTTTCAGCCAAAATATCTTTGACCTGAATTAAAGACGTATGAGCAGTTGATTGAATAGTTCACCTGACATTGCAAGTGTCCTTAATGAACTCAGCGTCAACGCTATTTTAGTTCTGTTTAAATAAATCTCGCCCTTTTTGTCTACAACTCTTTCAATGCCTTTGAATAATCGCTCATCCACTAAGACCATTTATTTAGCGCACTTTCAGATATCCAAGGATCTCTTACTATATATATATATTCGTTTTATTTTCTGACAGGTTGACAGACCGCAACCAGTTACAATAGAAATATGTTGAATAATTAAATCAAAAACAAACAAAAAATCAGACAGGTGTGCAGTCAGGTGAGACCTAGGGCAAGCGTTTGTAAAGTACACGAGGGATAAAGTTCTTCACGTCCTTAGCAGGCAGTTCAAAGTTATGACGTCTTGGGCGGAGGTTGTATCGTCGTTGTACGATTGGTGGAAATAGCCCTCGCAAGACATGGCAGTCATTTCTAATAACTGCCTGGAGCAGTCGCTCTTCAGCTGCACCCACCATCTCCTCCACGCCCGGCGATCGCGGTGGGCGGAAACCCATCCTCTGCATCCTCTGCACCAGACACTTACTTCTTATTCTTACTAATCCGCCGAGAGGTACTCCCATACCAGTCGGTTGAAACGGTTGTTTCATCGTCCTATATCATGGCTGTTCAAAACATGAGAATCATTTATTACGTGTGCATGTTACTGAATGCAAGTTGTATACTTCTGGAATGCGATGGAATGTATGTATGCACTATCTAAAAGTGTTTCGTATTGTTCATGACGTGTTTGATGGGCTGTGTGATGTTTCAAGAACTCATTCGTGATCGTGTTTGGACTGGCATTGTAACTGCTACTTTGGATAGATGCCAAACTCTCTGCAGCATTTATTGCATAAGAATTTGTAACTTATATAATTATATGAAACAGAAGGAGTCACGTTTCTATGCAATGTTGCGAGAGTAGTAGGAAATGTAGGCGTCTGTGACAACCACCGTGAATAACCACGCTCACGCAATAACCATGCGAATAACTACGTTCTTGCCATATCACGTGACCAATAATTTCACGCCATGTCCCACCCGCCGCCGCCTCCTCATTTGGAAACTTCCGTAAATCCCCGTAGTATCGATAAGAACACCCATCTGCCGCCGCCTCATCGCGTAATCATCGAGGAAATCCCCGTAGTATCGATCGATGAGTCATCGCGTAATGGCCGGGAAAATCCCTTAGGTCTCTGGCTCGTCGTTGGTATGTGTAGGCCTAGACCTATGTGAAAAATATTATCTTGCTTCTGCTTAAAGAGATGAATGCCTAATATAAAACGGACCGTTAATCCTCGCAGTATCGATGAGTCATCGCGTAATTGCTGGGGAAATACCGAATCTCTCTGTCGTTTGTCTATATATATAAGCTCGGTTGAAAACGTGAAAAATATTATCTTGCTTCTACTTAAAGAAATAAATTGCGTATATAAAATGGACCACTCATCGTGCGATAAAAATATGATCTCACCTTGGCTTAAAGAAATAAATTACGCATGTAAAACGGACTACTCATCGTGCGAGCAAAATATGATCTCACCTTGGCTTAAAGAAATAAATTGCGTACAAAAAATGGACCAGTCATCGTGCGAGAAAAATATGATCTCACCTCGGCTTAGAGAAATAAATTCTGTATATAAAATGGAATACTCGTCGAAGACTGTCAAAGAATTACAAAATATCGCTAAAGAGAAAGGTATGGTCGGTTATTCGAGACTGCGAAAGTGGAACTCGTGACGTATCATCGAGGCCTGCTCGTATTCGTATCATCGAGGCCTGCTCAGTGCGTTACGGTTGAACGCGAAAGCAATCTGCTAGACGCTCCGGTTCCAGGCATTAAGGTTCCAACGCTTGTCCCAGACAAGTATACGCCTTCGTCTAATACTTGGACTTCTTCTTTTAGTAACGTTTTGACCGAAGTGAAGAATAAGGTAAGGTCGAGTATTAATTCTTTTGCGGATTGGTTGATTAATTTTGTAACTCCTCGAGAACAGAAATCCGTGAATGAAAGATTGAAATCGTTGAAGTCAAAGGTTTCGAGTATTATTAGTAAAATCAATAAAAATAAGTTCGAAACTCGAGAGACTGCATCGGCCATTAAGGGATTTACCAAACAATACACGATCGACGGTGTTGACGGAATCGATGCCGTGCCTTTTCTTAGTGCCGTAGAGTCGCAAGTAGTTAGCCTACTCTCTCAGAATAGACAAACAAAGACCAATTTAGTTCTTACTTGTACTATGGAGCGCGTGGATATTAAAACCGGAGAAGTAGATTCCGATGATATTCCGTTTCGCTCGATGACGGAAGTCGTTTTAGACTCTACCGACGTGAACGAAATATACAACAAAGCGAAAGATAAATCTATGGAGACGATGGCTAGTTTTCAAATGCGCCGACGTAATTGGAGATTCAGAGCCGTTGTAAAATTAGATATCAATACTGTAATATACAAACCGCTGAAAAGTAGTTCTTACAATCCATTGCCCGTAAAACTTGCTAGTAAAAAGGCAATTATCGACATGAAAAACGACGACGACGAATGTTTCAAGTGGTGCGTTACTAGAGCGCTGAATCCACTGGATATTCACCCCGAAAGAATTACGAAAGAATTAATTGATCAATCGAAGAAACTCGATTGGAGCGGTATCGAATTCCCGGTTGCAGCCGACGAAAGCATATTAAGTAAGTCTGAGAGAAAAAATAATGTCAGCGTTAAAGTATTCGGTTACGAAGAAGTGATATTCCCAATTTACGTGTCGAAGCAGCAAGACGTTAATGCGTCTGTCGTTGGTTGATCTATTGTTTATCGGCGATGGTGATAAGAAACATTTTTGCCTGATCAAGAACTTTAACAGATTGATGACGACACGAATGGAATAGCACCATAATTCGATGCATTATTGCAGAAGATGTTTAACCGGTTATGCACAAATAGAAGCGCTTACTAAGCATGCCGAGTACTGTTCGCAGGAAAACGCCCAACGAATAGTTCTTCCCGAGCTAGGAACCATGCTAAGTTTTAAACATTATTTCAAATCCATGAGAGTTCCCTTTATCGTTTACGCCGATTTCGAATCGTTCATTAAACCTATAGACTCGTGTCAACCGAATCCAGCAGTATCATACACTAAAAAATATCAGAAGCAAACTCCTAGCTCGTTTTGTTATTACATAAAATGTTTCGGCGACGCCATTTATTCCCAATTTCCTGTAACGTACACGGCTGAAAACGAAGACGACGATGTCGCTCGAGTAGGTTATTCATAGATGCTCTAGCAGCAAATATAAAACAAATATACAACGAGTTTAAATTTCCTGAACGAATTATATTCGGTATAACTGAGAAGAAATGTTTTGATGAAGCTACTAGCTGTCATATCTGCGGAGGAGAGTTGAACGAAGATCGGGTAAGAGATCACTGTCATTTAAGCGGTAAAGTTAGAGTGGCGGCTCATAACAGTTGTAATTTAAAGTATAGAGTCCCCAAGTTTTTCCCGGTCGTGTTCCATAACCTATCGGTATACGACAGTCATTTGTTCATTTCGAAATTGCGAGGCAAGAATGGTGAGAAAATTAACTGCATTCCGAATAACGAGGAAAAGTAGGTTAGCAGAGAGGTTGTAGTCGATAAGTTTGTAAATTAAGAGGGAGAAGAGATTCCTGCAGGGCTCGCGACCCGGCATTTCCCGATCTGATGTTTCCGACATTCCGAGGAGCATGAGGTTGTCTTCTGTAGAAAGCATAGGCGTAGCTACATTGAAGCACGAGGAGACAGTTGCCTCCTCGTACTTTTTTTAACATACTGGAATGTCGATTGACTAATGACCGCAATGACCAGGATTTTGCCAATGGTCTATGAAGTAGTCTCTTCTTGAATTTAAGTCTCACCTGCATGGTAGAAAATCATTCTTGCTGATAAAGTTTTTCCTGTGATGCTTTATAGTCCCAATACTTTTAGGGAAACTGGTCACATTCACAATCCTTACATTTTCTCCCGCGCGAGAGGTAAAAAAAATTGAACTAGTCATTTGATGAGCAAAAGAAACTGAGAGCAGCATCTGTGTCCCGACTTCTAATCAGAATTGTAGAGATTGTTGGGGAAGCGTGTTTCGTATGAAGAAGGAGTCTCGACTAGTGTGCCTGGACCGAGGCTAACGCTCTGCAGCGCGTCTTATTGGGCAAATCGCCAAATTTGGTCATGTCTCCAGCTATATGCATTGTGAATAAGCTTATTTGCATCTAATAATAATAATAATAATAATAATTCTTCCTTTATTGAAACAATCCGGTTGACACATCGCAACCGGTACAGTTTACAATTATGCAATTGAAACAATTCACAAGAACACAAATGACAGAAGACATAAATCTTAACTACTAACAGAACAGACAGCCTGCAATACACGGCGCTAATAGCAGCCTACAAAGCATATCCGCCCTACGGGACTCGAACTCGGTACCTCTCGCTCTCTACGCCAGATGTTATCCAATGCGCTATCGCTCCACCCCCTGAAGAGTACCTTTGCTATAATTTTAAGCTAGGTCTTATTTATCACCTTAAATTACTTGAAATACTTGGATGACTGCTTTATAAAATAATTAGAAGTGTTCTTAAAACTGGACTATATAGTCCAGACCCTGGACTATATAGTCCAGACCCTGGACTTCAGCAAGTCTGAATTTCTGGATCTCCACCCAAAACTTTGAGTAACTCTGCAATAGATCATAATTTTCATTCATACACTCAGTCATTCATAAATTTATATAGCGCCCCTTCCAGAGGACTATATATATAGTCCAGTTTTAAGAACACTTCTAATTCAGATGCAAATAAGCTTATTCACAATTCGCTTGTACATAAACAACTAATCTCAGTGACGAAACTCACACTAGTTTTCGAGCTTCAATACGTTTTTGTAGAATTAGGAGTCTGTCAATTTCTCAATACCTTCTGAATTGCCACCTGATGATGAGCTTCTGCATTTGGATATAATTATACTAAAGTTTTTCTGGTGCTTGGGCAGTGTGATTCTCGTTAACGATAACGAAAACGAAAATGTTCGCTAGCGAAAATAAAATGATTTCGCTAACGATAACTATAACTATAACTAAAAATATCATTTACTATAACTATAACTATAACGAAAATAACAATAACGAAAATTCATCTTTATTTTTGTTAATAACTTAATAAAAAAATAAAAATAGGAAGTGCAATATGGACGATTCGACATAAATGAGAACGAAAAAATGCGCTACAAATAATATCCTATGTTCGCCCAGGATTCTTCATGTGTGAATTAGATCTAACCAAGTAGTAGTGCGGCACTTTATTATTAGCTGTTTTTTAAACGCTTCTGTTTCATTGCGATTGCGACCAAAGTTCACTAGCTCAATATAGCCAAATTAGTAGCCACAGTAATCCTGTAGTCAAAATGTCTCTGAAGATTTTGAGCGGCTGCTGTTGAGTCGTTTCAAGTAGGCTACGAATCGGTCTCAAAGAAAAGTTTGTCAGAGGTGTTTTCAAGTTCGTGAAGCATTAACGGTGTTGGTCAGTCGGTGTTATAAGGGAAAGTCTTGTGGTTTTCCTGCTCCCTGTGTATTTGTTACAACAGTAAAATATGAAATTCTCTTCTACATTGACACATGTATCATCATTAGTCAGAAAGTTTCAGTAACTTTAATTATTGATATTTTAATTATGCAGTTTGTCAGTTACTCTGAAAAGTCGTGTATTCAGGAAGCTGGTGTCCAGATGCAAATAAGCTTATTCACATTGCATATAGCTGGAGACATGACCAAATTTGGCGATTTGCCCAATCAGACGCGCTGCAGAGCGCTAGCCTCGGTCCAGGCACACTAGTCGATTGAATTAAATTTAGAATGTAGGTTTATTTGTAGTTATTGTTTATGCAACTGTTGCATTTCTTTGGTCGTCTGATTAGTTCTCTCGGTGTTTGATGCTTCTTCCTCTTCATACTGTAGGTTGAATTTATGCAGTAGGCACACAAATGACAAATGTATCTGGAAGCAAGAAATATACAAACAGTTCATGTGCGAGTCCAAGAGCCTATTTTCACACCTTTGATACAGCATTAAAGATCATGCGTAAAAATATAAATATTGCTACGAAGTCATAATTATGCGATAGCATGAAGGCGTATAATTACAACAGCATTCATTCAGACAGAGTCCAGTTAAGTCATTAACTGTAGCATGAGGGTGCATATTTAGAACAGTATTCATTCAGACAGAGTCCAGTTAAGTCTTATGCTGTAACATGAAGGTGTATATTTAGAACATCATTCATTCAGACAGGGTCCAGTTCGGGCCCAGTTAACAGTCTTCAAATGTTGACAAACTGTTTATGTAGGATTCATAACTAAAGAAGATGCAGATAAAATTGCAATTCCAAGTTTATGTCCCATCTGCTGAGAAGACAGTGAGTGGTTGTGCAATATTGTAGGCTACTGAGAAAAGGACGCGTGTTTATAACTGGATTCATTTTGATCTGAAGTTGGCAGTAATCAGCACTGAACAACTTTCCATTGCCAGCAATGCAACATATGACACGATGTGCTTTTACAAAAATAATTAGCGGTAACTTGAAACGTTGAGAATTTCATTTGGGGCAGTGGGGTAACAAAGCTTAAGGATTTGATCTCTGTTTTGATTAATATGCTTTGATATCTTTTGGTACCTTCTTGAAATAAGGTACATCTTCTTTTCATCACTAGAACTTTCCGACTGGACTGAATTTTGCGAATAAAACTGAGGCAGAAAACTTTAAGGCTGCAATTTTGGAAAAGTTACAGAACCGGCAGCAATGCAGAACAGGTACTTGATTTCAATAAAAAAATTAAAAGTAAACTCTTTATTATCTGAGTTTTCGTTTAAATTTGCGACATTTCTAAGTCTTTAACACAGGAAATATGTTTTCTGTGGCTTATCTGCTTTACGTAGGTTTGTAATATCTGTAACATATGACATCTGATAGAATTTATTTCTTGTTTATCCTCAACATTCAGTCATGTTGTCATTTATAAACTTTTGAGAATCATCTATTTGTTAGCCTGCCAACTGCAAACAGTCATTGAAGAGTTAATTGTCTGTTGATATGTATTCTAATAGAAGATTACTAATTTCTTGAGTATTGTCTATATCTCATTAGTGAGACGGGTGGTGACAGTGGTGCTATGGGGGATCAGGATCCATCTTCACCTCTACCCCCAGATGGAGTGAGATCTGAACCAGCTTCGCCTCCTGCTGCTGCAGTGGTTAGCGAACCACGTACGTTTGTATTTAGTTACTCTATTGAAAGACTGTTTGAACATTCATGGTAGTCTCTAGTTGCAGAAGCACAACGATTGCGACGGTTCGTAATGTTGATGCAAACTTTCCGGTTCATCGAACAAGACGATCACCCAGGCAACATGACGAGAAAACTGAGTAAAGGACAGTTGGTCTAAATGTGGTGCTCAGTAGCACAGACCATTATCGTTTTGGTCTTACACTATACAACACTGGATACGGTTGTTTGTCAAATACAGGACCGTTTCCACGATTACACACTAGGCATTTTTGAAGAAATGGATCATTATACGATAAGGAAGTTTATTTAATAAAAGGATAACGTACCGACAGACAATGTAGCTAACCTGTGTAACTTGTGCAACCTAACTTGAACTGATTCATCTAGAATAGATAATGCAGGCACGGGTAGTGACGATGACGACAAGCAAAATACACATCTGTTGACAGGACAGTGGATTTATAGCAGTTATGTGTGAATGTCAATTTTCAGGCTATCCCACGCTCGCCAGCTTGTACAAAATCCTTATCTGACTTGCGGTGACCAGCTGCTCATCTGAGTGAGTAACGAGTCGCATCCGCATTGTGCAAAATCGACTGAGATCAACCATGGGTTGCACTTGCCTCATTGCACCTCTGACAGTATTAGCCTGTGAACACCGTATCCAGTGTTGTAGTGCACATCATACTATACTGTCTCTATCTCAGAAATTGGACGAAATTGTTGATCGCTTTGCTACGCACTTTGCTGCTCTGTAGAAGCACCTCTTGTAATTTTAGTACTGATGTCAGTGCTGTCTGGCCGCTATGGCGGTATGCCTCTGTCTGTGAACAGGCCTTAATATTTTATAATGCATAATATCGCTTGATTAGTGAACTAAAGGTTAAAGAATCCAACAGTAAAAGTTTCTTTCACATTTCGATTATCGAGATTTTCTTTTTTGCCGTAGTCGTGGGGACAATCTGATGACAAGATAGGCGTAAGGGGGATGGACGCCCCTGCAGCTGCCGACTGTTATAGTTGCCACATTCTTGCAAAAGCTGCTTTAAAATCTAACAAACAGAACACTCTGGTGGTAAGTATACAAAAAATCTTGAAAAACAAATGAGGTGAGTTTTGGATAGTAACGGTTCAGACGTTCCTGTCAGTTTTCCAACAAAAATGTCCCCTCCTCGATCCATCCTGACCGCGGGCCGCGGGGGGGAGGTAGACGATAAATCCTGGGGGGGAAATTATCCCTAAATTTCACACTTTCTGTACAAAATTACATGTCTTTCATTTTTCTGGGGGGGGGAACTCGATACTGGGGGGAACTCCCCCACCCCAAGAGACGTCTAGATTAAACACTGGATGTCAACCCTTAAGACTGCTGTGCCAACTTCTGAGGCAGAAATTAAAATGTAGAGACATAAGCTGAAACACTTCCCACAGAAAAGCATCAATTCATTGTTTTCTACATAAGAAATTAAATTTAATAAAATATTTACATGTCAACAGATCCTATATAATAGCACATGAGAGAAACTGGATAACATAATGTCAGTTTGGAGTGCCGTGATTATTCATGCACTATAATTTTGATTTATTCATCATGAACAGTCTTTCAATAGCGTAACTAAATACAAACTTACGTGGTTGACTAACCACTGCAGGAGGAGGCGGAGCTGGTTCAGATCTCACTCCATCTGGAGGTGGAGGTGAATGAGGATTCTGATTCTCCATAGCACCACTATCACCCCCCGTCTCACTACGATATAGACAATAATCAAGAAATTAGTAATCTTTTATTAAAAATACATATAAACAGACAATTAAGATGACTGTATGCAGTTGCCAGGCTAACAAATAGATGATTCTCAAAAGTTTATATATGTATGTATGTATGTATGTATGTATATGGCCATTTATATAGCACCTTACATATATATGACAAAATGACTGAATGTTGAGGATAAACAACTGACCCACATGTCATAATTTATGTTACAGATATTACAAACCTACGTAAAGCAGATAAGCCACAGAAAACATATTTCCAGTGATAACGACAAATTTAAACGAAAACTCAGATAATAAAGAGTATATTTTTAATTTTTTATTGAAATCACTTAGCCTACCTGTTCTGCATTGCTGCCGGTTCTGTAACTTTTCCAAAATTGCAGCCTCAAAGTTGTCTGCCTCAGTTTTATTCGAAAAATTCAGTCCAGTCGGAAAGTTCTAGTGGTCAAAAGAAGAAGTAGGCTACTTATTTCAAAAAGGTACCAAAAGATACCAAAGTAAGCTAATCAAAACAGAGATCAAATCCTAAGCTTTGTTACCTCACTGCCCCAAATGAAATTCTCAACGTTTCAAGTTACCGCTAATTATTTTGTAAAAGCACATCGTGTCATATTTTGCATTGCTGGCTATGGATAGTTGTTCACTGCTGATTATTGCCAACTTCAGATCAAAATGAATCCAGTTATAAACTAATAACACGCGTCAGGTGATCCTTTTCTCAGTACAATATTGCACAACCACTCACTTGCTGTCTTCTCAGCAGATGGGCCATAAACCTGGAATGGCAATTTTATCTGCATCTTCTTTGGTTATGAATCCTACATAAACAGTTTGTCAACATTTGAAGACTGCTAACTGGGCCAGAACTAGACCCTGTCTGAATGAATGATGTTCTAAATATGTACCCTCATGCTACAGCTTATGCCTTAACTGGACTCTGGTCGAATGCTGTTCTAAATATGCAGCCTCCCCTACAGCATAAGACTCAACTGGACCCTGTCTGAATGAATACTGTTCTAAATATGCACCCTCATGCTACAGTTAATGACTTAACTGGACTGTCTGAATGAATGCTGTTGTAATTATACACCTTCATGCTATAGCATAATTATGACTTCTCAGCAATATTTATATTTTTACGCATGAACTTTAATGATGTATCAAAGGTGTGAAAATAGGCTCTTGGACTCGCACATGAACTGTTTGTATATTTCTTGCTCCCAGATACATTTGTCATTTGTGAACCTAACCTACTGCATAAATTCAACCTACAGTATGAAGAGGAAGAACACGCCTATCATCTACGATATGACGGCATCGTTAAATAAACGAATTTAAGTAGCCTATGAAGAGGAAGAAGCATCAAACACCGAGAGAACTAATCAGACGACCAAAGAAATGCAACAGTTGCATAAACAATAACTACAAATAAACCTACATTCTAAATTTAATTCAATCGACTAGTGTTCCTGGACCGAGGCTAGCGCTCTGCAGCGTGTCTTATTGGGCAAATCGCCAAATTTTACACCGGCTCCCTACCCGGCAGCGCATTGAGTACAGAATTGCTGCCTTGGTACGACGATGTCAGCTGGGTCTAGCCCCAAACTACCTGCGGGAGCTTTGTTGCCCCTCGGGTATTCAAGGTCGCCGCCCCCTCCGCTCTGCAGAGGAGGGGTGCTCTTAGTCCCATTTGCACGAACTGCAACTATGCAGATTCGAGCCTTTTCCGTGGTAGGCCCGTGGTATGGAACGGGCTCCCTCATGCAGAAGATACGCCTGCTCCTTGGGACTCTTACTGAAGCATTCTTTATTAAACTCAAAGCTGTACTTTTTGGCCGTGCTGGAGTCGGGAGCGCCTCTGAATAGTCTACGTGAAGGGCGCTATATAAATTTATGAATGAATGAATGGATGAATGAAAATTATGATCTATTGCAGAGTTACTCAAAGTTTTGGGTGGAGATCCAGAAATTCAGACTGGCTGAAGTCCAGGGTCTGGACTATATAGCCCAGTTTTAAGAACACTTCTAATTATTTATAAAGCAGTCATTCATGTACAGTATTTCAAGTAATTTAAGGTAATAAATAAGACGACCTAGCTTAAAATTATAGCAAAGGTATTATACTCTTCAAATGCAAATAAGCTTATTCACAATTCGCTTGTAGGCCCCTACATGAACAACAAATCTCAGTGACGGAAATCACACTAGTTTTCTAGCTTCAATGCGCTTTCGTAGAGTAAGGAGTCTGTCAATATCTCAATACCTTCTGTTATTGCCACCTGGTGAAGAGCTTCTGCATTTGGATATAATTATACTAAAGTTTTTCTGGTGCTTGGGTATTTCATTGAGAGTGGCTGACAATCTGTAATAGACACTTGCTGAAACTTCATAAATCAGATAAGTCATAGACGCGAGAATTAAACGTACAGAGGGGAAGCGAGCGGAATTTTATATTATTGAAGTGTAGTCCCCCTGCATAACTTCTACCTTGCTAACAGTATTGAAAACTAACAACATTAGGCAAAATGTCAGGATTAAATAAAAGCCTCTTTCAAACCCATTACAAAAGCTACCATAAAAGCAATGTCTGCCAACAACACACAATTGTGTAACCAGAACACTGTCATGTGTCAACGCGCCTTCAAAGTGGCCTCCTACCAGAGTAGGTCTACAGTAAAATCTTAATTTTAAAATAACATTTGTCACTTTGCTTCGGTGTTTAATTAGGTTTAGGCCTATTGTTCTGCAAAGTTGACTAAGAAAGCAAGTTTTCTTACACTGCATCGATTTCCAATCAGTTGAAATAGAGTGTTATTTTCGTCATTACTCAGGAGTTGAGAAGGCTGTCGACTTTCTCCAATTATCTGCCACTTTGTGATCAGTTAAGCTCTAAACAAAAGGGCGATAGAAGCAAATATTGCAACGATTTTCACCAACCAGCAATAACACAACGATGACAAGAACATGCGTCGCCACTTCGTTCAAGGCATGAAGGCAACGACCTGGTCCTGGTTGCACTTTCTCTTTCAACCATTAAGGTTCCGTTTTTGCGCCTCTTCCTGAGTCACAAATGTGATACAGAAATTCTCGGTGACATGGAATTATTTTTCGTCACATAGACTTGTGTCATTATTTTCTTTCTCGAATATGTGTTTTGGCTGTGGAAGAAGGCAAAGAACTAGCAGGTGATCACGAAGAAGCTGCATGCTACGAGACTGCTTCTTCATACGAAACACGCTTCCCTAACAATCTCTACAGTTCTGATTAGAAGTCGGGACACAGATGCCATAGTTACGCTGCTTTCACTTTCTTCTGCTCATGAAATGACTAGTTCAATTCTTTTGTTTCTGGCACGGGAGAAAATGCAAGGATTGTGAATGTGACCAGCTTCCATCAAAGTATTGGGACTATAAAGCATCGCAGGAAAGATTTATCAGCAAGAATTATTTTCTACAGAAGACAACATCATGTTCTACGGAATGCCGGAGACATCAGACCGGGAAATGCCGGGTCGCGAGGCAGGAAACGGCGATAGGCTAGAGATCGGTAAACAATGCTGCTACCCGTTAACTTCACGTCGTAGGCCTACCCGGACGAGGTATACACAAAGTACGACGCATACACCGTCAGCCCCTCCCCTGGATCTACTGGCTCTGTCGAGTACTCTAAAACAGCCATTTACATCAACGAACACCTGACCAAGGCCAACTCCGAGATTTACTTACGAACCAAACAACTGGTACGAAATAAATATGTCGGGCACTTGAATGAAGTCGAGCTGCGAAATACTAACGGAGAACAAATGAGCTAAGCTAATCGATAACATGTTCACAAACGCACTAACTGATCCACAGATCCATACATACTATAATTGATGACATCCGATCACCTGCCTAGGCCTATGTATCTGGTAATTAAAACTCCTGGAATGGACGTGAATGTGCCTCGCACTTTTGTCAAAAAACTGGTCAATGACCAAATTCTGATTAATTTTAATAATTAACTGGATGCCTTGGATTGGTCTGAATAGGCCTACATGAGGCCTGTAACCCGGACGACACGAACTATAGCTTAGGCATATATACAAAGTTCCTTGATTGATATCAGCGCTGCGCTTGTGTGAACAATCCTTTGCTACAAGAACTTCCATGATATCTAAGCATTCTTCGGATCATAAGACAAGGGTTATGTTATGTTCATTTTACATGCCATCTTCACCAGTCGATGAAGGCTCTTGTTTGTTGTATAGTAACTGTTGGTTTCTCTTCTTGTTTTGGGCCTAGTAGGCCTAGGTTATATGAACAACCATAGTTGTTTAGGGACTTTGGACAGAATCGCGGATGGAAGAGTTTTATGCGCGTACACACCTGAGTTTCGTACAAACATAACTGACACTTTGACCTCGTCGATTGAAGTACCTATTCATGATGCATCTATACAATATATACAGATACAGATAGCTATTGTCGTAAAATTTAATGGTCGGGTTTTCCCGACGACCGAATCTTTAACCTCGTTGAAAAGTAGCCTACCAAGAAAGCACTTATGCCTTTAGCAGTTCGGCCCTAGACCAATTAATTATACACCAATTACTATGATCACATGTAGTCGTGTATAAGTATATATTATGTGTCCACGAAGCTGGTGTCAGATTCGAGCATGTTACTATTACGCATATCAGTTGTAGGAGTTTGTTATACAAGGAAGCTGAACTTAATGTTATATTAGCAAACGTCCAACCCACAGAATCAGCACCGACTGAAACTTGGCTACAAGAGTAGACGGCCAACTGTATAGACAATTAGACATGCCGGGCTATGCTTTTGTGCACAGATGTAGAGCCACAGGGAAGGAGGTGGAGTTCCTGATTAGTAATGGATGGGACTTTCATGTAATATTTATATTACATGAAAGTCCCATCCATTACTAAGCATGAACTTTTACCCTTGTCCAGTTCGCTTATAAGCGAACTGGACAAGGGTAAAAGTTCATGCTTACGAAAGTTTAGGCCTATTTATAAAATAAGCTAGCACAGTGGAAAACTTGTACTTTAGGCGTTGTTTCTTGTTTATAGATCCCAGAAAGTGATCTTACGTTCTCTAGTCATGAATTGGATACATTACTATGGAGCTTGTCACGCTTGAAGGAAGACATATACCTGGCAGGAGACTATAACATAGATCTACTCAAAATTAATTTACATGTCCATACCCGTTCGTTCTATAACATTCTTACTTCTCATCGATTTATACCTACCATCTTAAGACCTATTAAACAAGTATAACACAGGACACCGCCACCCTATACATATATAGGTGAACGACTCCTTATATGGGCTCCATATTAGGGGTCTGCGGGTTTAGGCTACTCGTACCCGTGGATTTACCCGTACCAGCGGATCGGGTACGGGTCGGGAACGCATTTCACGGGGACGATTCAAGTACTGGTAGGGTCATCACGGGTACGGCTATATCCGGTTTAACCCGTACCGACGTGAAGTGTTGGGGTTACAATGTCACCGATACTTATAATAATGAGAGACTTACTTACTATAGACTAACTGGCACATCCTAAATCAGAGTACCATATGCCGTACATAAATACATATGTACACAAAAAAACACATATATACATATGTTGTACATAAATACATATTGGGCGTGTTTGTTTAAATAGAAACTGCTTCAAGAGTCCAGAGTTCAGATAAAACACAATTTATTAACTATTTACAATGAAATTATAATACCTTTACAAAAGCGGCAGAATGTCAGTCAAACGAACAGCAACACGAGCGCCCAAAGAAACGAAAAATCCTAACAGAGGCTTCAAACGAGGAAGAGCAGTCGTGCTATATCCGCACGTGCTCAGGCCAAGCGCCTAAAGTCAACAATACACACACATATATATACACATATATACCATATACACATACATAACACACATACACATATACACATACACACATATATATCCACACACATATATATATATATATATACACACACTCATACACACATACATATGTATATATATGTATATATATATATACATATATATATATACATAATACCGTCTGTCCGCGCTGCCTTCGTGAACTTGACATAAATTAACAGGTGTCAAGTAGCCGTTACAATGTGGTTTATTACACTAGCACAGTCGCAAAACTTTCCTCACATGTCTGAACTTGTTTCCAGTGGCGTTAGAAGAGGGTCAGAGGTCGCTGAAGTTGAGGCCCGTAAAAACAGTCTTGTTTCCCTACAACCCGGTTGATGTAGTCCAAGCTAGATGACATATTTCAAAGTTTGTCATCCTTTAACCTCTGAGAAATGTTTAAACTATCCAATTAGCGGTAAATTAGCCGTGTTAATGTAATGTAATGTAAATCGTCTAAAATTTCTCAGCACCCACAAAAGCCACGTCAGCGAGACCCGCTTATTCACCGGCGCTATATCAAATCAAGTCTGCAATAGCCAAACTCCTCTGTTCGTTTCGGTGCCAGGTTATGCATGACTGTACAGAATCACGTCCATCAGGTGAAAATTATCAACTTCTGAAGTTCAGACAAGTCATTGGCTCTGACCTGGGTGACGGTGGGACAGACCATAGGCCTACAGGCTGGAGAGATAAGATGGTTAATAACACGACTGATGTGACCATAACTAGCCATAGAGCAATCCATACACCTCTATATGCAGGAATTTATACCATATATATCCGACGGAGTAATACGGTTGCATACTAAAAGTTTTACGGATAGGCCTACGTCAAGTTTTGCTTGCGCACATGACGCCCGTCTTCATCGTGTTCTAAGCGGCCGTCGTAGTGTTTTAAGTTGGACGCTAATAGTGATAATTATAGTGTTTATTCTGAGTTTGCTCACATCAAATAATTACGGCAAATGACAAAACTACGTCAAATGCAATTAATGAAGTATACTTACATTATATTAATAATTATTAGTATTAATAACGTGTGTGTGGGCCTGTCATTGGGAACCCTTTTTCTTATATGCTGTTCATTCTTTTGCCACCTAATAATCCATTCTGTAGCTTCTTACTCATAGTTGTTTAGCATAGATGATACGGCGAGGGAGAGAATTGGCCATTGACAGGTAGCCACAGATTAGCCGAGCATTAAAAATTGTGAGAGAGTATACGACGTTCAGCAACAGGGTTAGAAATTGTGCAGATAACTCAACTCGTCCAGAACAAAGAACCAAAGCAGTTTTAAAAATTCTATCAAGCGGTCAGAACAAAGAAGAACTGATTGATTTTTCTTTTGTGAATGGATAAAATGTTTATGCAGAAATTCTCGGTGACATAGAATTATTTGTTTGTCACAAGGATTTGTGTCCTTATTTTTATTCTGCAAATAATGTTTTAGTTTTGGAAGAAGTCAAAGATCTAACAAGTGATCACGAAGAAGCTGCTACGAGACTCCTTCTTCATACGAAACACGCTTCCCCAACAATCTTTACAGTTCTGATTAAAAGTCGAGACACAGATGCCATATGCTGCTTTCACTTTTAGAACTTTCTTCTGCTTGTGAAATGACTAGTTCAATTCTTTTGCTTCTGGCACGCGGCGCAATACAAGGATTGTGAATGTGATCAGCTTCTTTCAAAGTAATGGGACTACAAAGTGCCAAGCATTACTATAGGTCTTCGTGTGTTCACTGGTTGTGATAGTGTCTCTGCATTCAGAGACAAAGAAAAAGTAAAAGCCTTCAAGTTAGCTATTGTATAGTTACATTGATTGGTCGGGTTTTTCCCACGACTGAATCTTTTACCTAGTTGAAGAGTACCAACAGATCACTTATGCTTTTAACAGCTCGGTCAAAGGCCAGACTCAAAGTACTATAATCACGTAAAGTTGTATACTAGCAATTACGTATATACGTGTCGAGGAAGCAGATGTAAGACTCGAGTATGTCGATCAACACTTAACTATTGCGCATTTCAATCGTGGGAGTTTGTTAAACAAGGTATACCTGAACTTAATGTTATATTAGCAACCGTCCAGCCTACAGTATTAGCACTAACTAACACTAGGCTACAAGAGGACACGGCCAAATGTATAGACATGCCGGGCTCAGTGGCGTAAATCATGGGGGGGCAGAGGGGACTGTCCCCCATAGTTTTGACTTAAGCCCTCTGCCCCCCCAAAAAAAAAAATCCGGACCTCGTAGTTATGTATAGATTTTTCGCCTCTGGCCGGGCTATGCTTTTCTGCACAGGGAAATGAGGTGGGATTCCTGATTAGAAATGGGTGAGACTTTCATATAATGGAAACGAACTGGACAAGGGTAAAGGCTTATGCCTATGAAGGTTTATTTATAAAGCCTTAGGCTAGCACAAGGGAAAACTTGTACGTTGGGTGATGCTTATAGATCCCCAGGAAATGATTGTACGTTGTTTAATCATGAATTGGATACATTACCATGGAGCTTGTCACGCTTGAAGGAAGACATATACCTGCCAGGAGACTATAATATAGATCTACTCAAAATTAATTCACATGTCCATACCCGTTCGTTCTATAACATTCTCACTTCTCATCGATTTCTACCTACCAACTTAAGACCTATTATACAAGGATTACACAGGACACCGCCACCCTAATCGATAACATTTTCACAAACGTACTGACTGACTCCATAGATTCGTACATAGTATTACATACTAATTGATGACATATAATATTAGAATCTCATTGCCAATAGATTTAATGCATTTCTCTACAGCGATCGGATCTTAACTTGCTGCAAATATAACTCCAACGGGAGCCTCATTTAGGCTACTGGTTACCTGTAAATCATATGCTTTCATCTACAGCAATCGTACTAATATCACCTTCCGAATTGGTATCGATAGCATTTGGGCTTCGTAAACCACCTGGACAGGATTAAATTTACCCTACAATTGCCATATAATTGATTATGGAAATAGTCTCGACGCCGTTGACGACGATAATAAACTGTTCTCTGATTTCAGGAGTAGGCCTAGTCCAGGCCAAAGTCAAAATCTCTCAAAATAATCCCTATTTTCAAATTGGAGGGGAAAGAAACAAATTAGCAATTACATACCAATATCGGTCTTACCGCATTTCTCCAAGCTCTTCGAAAAGTCACGCATGGAAGAATAATGTCTTATATAAATGCGATGAATATACAGTGTATTATATAAAGGCTAGTTTAGTTTTCGTGTAGGCATAGGTCTTTTCACGTATATGGCGGTCCTGGAGATGTACGATAAG
Organism: Aporrectodea caliginosa; assembly: GCA_020284085.1. Lineage (NCBI taxonomy): Eukaryota > Metazoa > Annelida > Clitellata > Crassiclitellata > Lumbricidae > Aporrectodea > Aporrectodea caliginosa. Next base: position 1,403,344 of record JACEVL010000078.1, read on the forward strand.
ATATCGGAAGCCAAAGATAAAGAAAACACTTTTCCATTGAAGTATTCCTCGATTTATCTAAGGTTTTTGGCACAGTGAACCACGAAATTTTACTCAAAATACTAGAACACTATGGGATATTAAAGGGAATTGGATTGGCTTAGGCCTTAGAGACTATTTAAAAGGCAGAAGGCAATGTGTCTCTTACAATCTCTCAAATATTTGACATAAACTGCAGAGTCCCTCAGGGCTCCGTATTGGACCCATTGCTATTTCTGATATAGCCTATGTAAACCATATACATCTCTCCTCGTCGACATTACAGTTTATTATGTTCGCGAATACACAGATAACTCACTTATTGAACTGGCTAATAGAATGAATGAGGACCTTTGGGAAGGTGAATAGATGGTTCAAAGCGAGCAAACTATCCTTTAACCTGAATATAACAAACCATTTACTATTTGACTTAAGGAGGAACGTTTGAAAACCGCTGCCCTAGAGCACATAAAATCTATTCTTAGATCTGCAAATACTGTCCTTTGAAAGTATCAATGAACTACAGGTGGGTTTGTTCATGCATAGTTCCCATATGCAGGTTCATATTCACCAAACTCGTTCTTCCAATAAATATAATCAAAAATGCATACTTTCTGGAATTAGACAACATAGTATTAGAATCTATGGAAAGGTACTCTGGAACTCTCTACCTATGGAGATTACAGGTCTCGCAACATTGCATAGAAACGTGATTCCTTCTTATTCGTATATAAGTTATAAATTCTCATGCCATAATCAAAGCTGCAAAGAGTTTGGCCACAGCATAAGTAATTACTTATACTGTGGTTTGGCCTCTACCAAAAGTAGCAGTCAAAATGCCACTCCAAACGCGATCACGAATGAGTTCTTGAAACATCACACATCAAAGACGTCTTGAACAGCACATGGGTTAAAGGACCAATCTCTGTGTGATGTAACAAATGCTACCACAGTGTCGCGGATGCTCTATGCGGCCCCGGCGTGGTGGGGCTTTGTGGGGGTAGAGGGACGCACTCGACTTGAGGCAACTATACGGCGACTGGTCCGGTCTCGTTATCTACCGGAATCCTACCAAAGTTTCGAGCAACTTTGCAGAAAAACAGACTCTAACCTCTTTTCTACCATCATCAGCAACCCTGCACATGTATTACATCAACTACTGCCTCCCGTGAAAACTGTTTCATATTCGCTACACCCCAGAACCCACAATAGAATAATACCTAAGGCAAACTCTTTATCTCGTAAAACATTTGTCACACGGATGCTTTATACTTAATTTTTTTAATATTTGATGATCTTTGTACACCAAAGTGCGGTTAGCAGTTGGTTTTTCAATAAAGGATATACTTACTTACTTTACAATACAAAACACTTTCAGATAGTACGTACATACATTCCTTTCGCATTCTCGAGGTATAAAACTTGCATTCAGTAACATGCACAGTTGCACACGTAATAAATGATTCTCATGTTTTGAACAGCCATGATAGGACGATGAAACTACCGTTTCGAACGGTTGGTATGGGAGCATTTCTTGGGGGATATGTAAGAATAAGAAGTAAGTAAGAGTATCCTTTGATATCTGGAAAGGGCGCTGAATAAATGGTGTGAGTGGATGAGCCATGATTCAAAGGAACTGAAAGAGTTGGAGACAAAATGGGCGAGATTTATTCCAACAGAACTAAAATAGCTTTGACGTTGAGTTCATTAAGGACACTTGCAATGTCAGGTGAATTATTCAATCAGCTGCTCAGACCTCTCTTAACTTCAGTCTGGCTCAGACCTCTCTTAACTTCAGTCTGGCTCAGACCTCTCTTAACTTCAGTCTGGCTCAGACCTCTCTTAACTTCAGTCTGGCTCAGACCTCTCTTAACTTCAGTCTGGCTCAGACCTCTCTTAACTTCAGTCTGGCTAAGACCTCTCTTAACTTCAGTCTAGAGGTAAAAGATATTTTGTCTGAAGCGCATACACGACATGTGACAAAACATTATGGACTACACGGGCCGACGAACTTGCCATTTCTCACAACGCATCGGGACATGCTGCCACGAGCACAAAGATGAAGATGGATCGGTCGCTATATAAATCTCCCGATACATACAAGCACGCATTACATTTGAAATGTGTTTTTTTTTAGTAACTTACATGTACTGTGTTGAAGTCTACAACAATCAAGCAGTTATGCAGACCTGTAAAAGTCAGTGCAAAATGCTTTAACAGCTGTCATAAGCAGAGTGATGCTAAAACAGATTGAACAATTTCAACTCAAACGCAGAACGAAAACAAATATAGCCTACACAACAGGAACAACAACAACAACAAAAACAACAACATCGCTATTTGATAGATCGTCTATCATTTGATAGGTCAACTAGTACAGACAAACGTCGCTCGCTCAGGCATTGCCATCTTAACACTTATACGTATATAAAAGTAAGTAAGTAAGTGTGTTCTTTATTAAACGCTGGCAAACGCACGGCGCTGTACATACAAAGTTATACAAAGTTATCAAATAGTAGTCAAAAAGTTAGTAAATAGTAAACTAAAAAAACACTATATGGCTTAGCTGTACAACATAAATAAATAAATCTAGGCTATATAACAATAGACAAAAGACTGTGTCGTCGTAAACGAGGTGTCAGTTTCTTCTTCTTGTCTCCGGACTCGTATCCAATTCATTTTCCAGACTCCACGGCGTTTCTCCCTCGTTTTCCAGTACGTACTTAACCTGATATCTATACTTCGTATTTGGTGCCAGATTCTCGATGAGAACCAGGTTTTCGGATAGGCTCCTCGTCACGTACTCGCCCGTTTCGTCTGCCCTCCGGTACCTCAGTCGATACCCAAGCGCCTTACGTGCCGCTGACTCTGGGGAGCTGCAGTCGCCCGGCGTCTCAGGCCACGTGACGAAGGCGCTGATCTTGTAGCTGAGGACGCTGCGAAACTGGACGACCGGATGTCGCGAGGGGTCGCCGGTGGAATCCTCGAGGTCAGAGGTCATTGTCGTGGAGACGTCGGTCAGGAAGGGACCGAGGTTCGGTTCCCGTTTCATCTTCCCGGCTGCAGAGTCGCCGTGGTTGGTTTCGTGGACGAGGGATGCGCTCTGTATGGCCTCGCCTCCCTTGTCGTCGTCTTTGTCCGTCTCTGAATAGTCGTACTCGTCCTCCTCCGTCTCGTTCAGCGCGATCACGTGACGAGAACCGGTGTCGCCATCTGTCGTAAGCTGAGGACCTCGAGTCGGTCCTTGGACAACCACTATGCAAGAACCAAAACCATCCTTAGTCATCTCTCAATCATCTCTCAACATCGTTTACGTCATCTTTATCCGAAATTAATTAATTAATCAATTAATTCATGCATTCATTTACTCATTCATTCATATCGAACATTTATATATCGCCCCTTCAAGAAAACTACTCAGAGGCGCTCCCAAGCCCCACCTCCAGCACGGCTAAAAAGTACAGTCGTAAGGTGAGAAAAGAACAGCGGTGAGAAGGTCCTCAGAAAGAGGCGAAGTTGTAGAAGGAGGGCATTCCAGGTCGAGGGGCCCACCGCCGACAAAGCGCGATTCTGCCTAGTAGCGATACGGGGAAAAGGGACGTGGAGACTCTGTTCAGATGAGCGAAGAAATCGACAGCCCTAGCACTAAGGACAGGGCAACAGAAATCACGAAGATACATGCTGGCAGGAGCGAAGCCCAGTAAGCAGCGCCAGACTTGTATTGTATTGTATTGTATTTGAACACTTGTTATAGCGCCCCTACCAGATTTCCCATTCAGAGGCGCTCCCGACTACTGCGCGGACGCTGAATCGGAGTTTCACGCCGAAGCGCATGAGCAATTGCGAGTGAAGAACTTGCTCAGGGTCCCTACTTGGGCAACTATCCTATAAGCAATCCGCTGCTCAGAGGACCCTGAGAGGGGAGCCAGTTATGACTACGACGCCATTGCCATTTTCATTCCTCGTATGTTTCTATCTATCACGTTATTTATGGAGCGCATTTACAAACCACACAAAGGTTTCATACAGAAAGGCTTTGTTAAGCACAGCCTTTTCTTACCATTTTTGCTTGTTTTGAAATCAATTATACAATATTACTGCATTTATTATTAATCAATGCTATTTAGAAGCCCAAGCACGCTACTTCATAAAGGTGTTCTCGTGTGTACATAAGCGTTTCTGTACCAATTGCTTTTTCTAGCTGCATGCGGGATTTCGAGTTGGTCAAAATCAATATGCACGACAGGCAGAGAGTAACGAGGATTATCTGCGTTATTATCATGAGTATGGCATGACTATTGCGGGATTGATGTGCAATTATTCAGTGTGATTTTCCTTACAGGTTTTATTTTAGTTATAGTTATAGTTATAGTTAATGATTTTTTATTTTAGTTATAGTTATAGTTATAGTTAGTATTATTTTTTAGTTATAGTTATAGTTATAGTTAATGGATTTTTTATTTTAGTTAATTTTAGTTACTACTTAGTTACAATAATTAAGTCTATAAGCAAATTGTGCGTATTAATACGCTGTTTCACAATTTACTCAGAGCTATGAAAACCTTTGAAGCATGGGTACATTCAGCTTCATCAATACACGAGTTCCCAAAGTAACTGACAAATTTCACAATAAAAATTTCGCATTTTTCGTTCTCATTTATGTCGTATCGTCCATATTGCACTTCCTATTTTTATTTTTTGTATTAACGAAAATAAAGATGAATTTTCGTTAGTGTTATTTTCGTTATAGTTATAGTTATAGTTAATGATATTTTTAGTTATAGTTATAGTTATCGTTAACGAAATCATTTTATTTTCGTTAACGAACATTTTCGTTATCGTTATCGTTAACGAAAATCACACTGCAATTATTTGAGCACAGTTGCATATGAAAGTACGTATATCAAGAAACACTGCTAACTGACTCCAGTAAGTGTGGCATGGAATGGCATGAGTGCGGATAGTTACTAATTTTGAATAACGGCAAAGAGATACAGGTCTAGACATTGAAGGTGGCTGTGAAGGAGCTGTACCTCTATGTGGTGGGGCTTGTGAAGCAGGAGATGGAGAACTGCTAGTTGGGGCGCTGATGGTAAATAGCTTCAAACCTAACACATAAATTCTGTGTTAAGTATATTTAGTATACTATATTTCACAAAAAGTAAGTGATAAAACAGTGAAAGTACACAAACAGCTGGCATTAAGGTCTCTGTTTATTATTCCAAAAGTTAAAAGTTTTCCTAAACGCTCAGTCTCAACTATACATAACTGAAAGCCAGACAAACCACTGACAACTTATCTTTAGCAGTAATGAATTAATGGAGTAATTAGTAACTTAACCAGAAATTTGATAAATAATGAAGTAGGATTAATGCAGTAATGGATTAAAACTTCTAACTCTCTTTCCAGACAATTTAAGAAGTCACAAATGTTTAAGTCACTTCTTAAATAAAAAATCTAATATTCTATTCGAACAAATACAAGTGATCTGCACCATTTCAAAATGAAAATCAACCGATAAATTGCTGACTATGCAGTTTCAGCCAGCCATACAAGCAGTAGGAGACACTGGAGCTATTTACCTGGCGCAGAAGGAACTGGAGGAGGTGGAAGCCCGGCAGCTCTCTGTTGCTGTTCCTTTTTTATGGCCTGAATTCCACCATTCTCCTCAATGAACATATAAATGAACGTTGCAGTTCCACTGTCCCTCAGCTGCGACGGCCTCAAACCGATATAACGGAAAAATGCCTTCAGATCTGTGTCCAAATTGTCCACCTGAGATTCAAATACAAACAGTAACACTAGTCGCAGATCTATACCAAAGGCATAGCAAATTCCACAGAGCTGTGTGGCACTGAAGTAATCACCAACTGATGCCTTGTGCATAATAAAAAAAGTCACTGGGATTGAGTTGAATGGTGGTCATTTACGCACCAGGTCATAAACATAACATACATGATAGTGGCTTCACATGTGAATGCCAAAGCATCAAAAGTTATACACTGAACTTTCATCAAACGAAAGCAAATGTAAAATCTGTTTTCAATACTGACTGAATAAGTAACGAAATTAAAGTTTAGCTGCTACGAAAATGTTTGGACACCAAAGCTTGTCCTCTTCGCCTCTTTTCAGCTATTTATACTCTGTAACATCTCCAACTTACATACAACACATTTCATAGCAGCTAAACTCTACATAAATAATAGCGCTACTTAATCCTTTAACGACGAAAAGTTTTGTATTCACAGTAGCTTTTAATGCCTCTACGTCTGTAAAGGGTTAAATAATAATGATCCTTACATCAAATGCTCCCTTTTCAGCATCCCATCCAATATGTTGTACATGCCTGAAAGAGAACCATTGCACATCATCAGAACCAGACAACACGTTATCACACACAAAGTTTTTAGTACTATGTTAGCAGGAAAGAAATCAATGATCATAGGAAAGACCATTAAATGCACCGATATTGCAATTACAAACGCCATGATTAACGCAACCGATCGAAGACACTGAATATCTACTGGAAAGTCCAGTAACTTCAGTACTACTCTACGACTGTCACTTAAGCCTATGATGTGTTTATCTTGAAGAACGTCTGCAAAAGCCTGTTATGTGGCGAGCCTATCTTTCAGAACTTCTATACAAACCTGTGGTTGCCAATACAATAATTATTCTCACACTGACAGAAGCTGATGCACACCTGAAGTCTGTTGGAGGTCCAATATCATCCTTGGTTATTTTCCCTTTAGAACGAACATCAACCGACAACTTGCTGACTACGGAGTATCAGTCAGACATACAGGTAGTAGGAGACACTGGAGCTATTTACCAGGCATGGAAGGAACTGGCGGAAGTGGACGCCCGGCATGTCTCTGCTTCCTCTCCTCTTTTATGGCCTGAATTTCACCAAGCTCCTCAGTGAAGTTATCAGTGAACGTTGCAGTTTCACTGTCCTTCAGCTGTGACAGCGATAAATACATTTATTTGTTTAAAATACTTGTTTATTCACAGAGATCAGTCATATCATTATATGATGCAAACCATACACAAAGGCTATCTAAGAAAAATCAAAACGGAACATCTTGAATCGTGATAAATATCGGTAAGAAAGGGTTACCTAGAAAGGACGACCCGCTAAGCCTGGGTAACCACAGTTAGTGTTGAACAAGATGGCAAAGTAGCAGTAATATGACAGGAAACTCAATTTGGGTGAAAAAGAATAAGCAAGTAATAGAAAAGTGAAGTAATGCAAGAACGTAATAAGATATAACCATGCCAATTAGTCATGATACCAATGTATTAAAACGTTGCAATGATTGAGTAAGGCTTACATAAAGTCCATATCCCAATGCATCACATACTGAACTTTCATCAAACGAAAGTAATTGTAAATTCTGTTTTCAATACTAACTGAATAAGTAAAGCAACAAAAGAGTAGCTGCTATGAAATCTTTGTGCACCACAGCTTGTCTTCTTTGCCTCTTCTCAACTATTATACTCTGTGGCATCTCTAACTTAAATACAACACATTTCATTGCAGCTAAATTCTACATTACTAATAGCTCCACTTAATCCTTTAACGACGAAAAATATTGCTTTTACAGTAGCTTTTAATGCCTCCTCGTCTGTAAAGGGTTAAACAATAATGATTCTTACATCAAAAGCTCTTTTTTCGGCATCCCATCCAATATGTTCTATATGCCTACAACAGAACCATTTCGTATCATCAGAACCAGACAACACGCTATCACACACAAATGGTTTAGAATTACGTTAGCAAGAAAGAAAAGAATGATTTGACACATAGGAAACACCACTAAATGAACCGATATGTTCGATATGAAAATTACAGCCATAACTAACCGAACCAACCGAAGACACTGAATATCATCCACTGGAAAGTGCAGTTGCTCCAGCATTACTCTACTATGGTTAGTTAAGCTTCTGACGAGTCTATCTTAAAGAACGTCTACGGTATACAAATCTGTGATTGCAAAATGACAGAAGCTGATGCACACCTGAAGTCTGTTGGCATTCCAATATCATCCTTGGATATATTCCCTTCCTTCCCTTTGTTGTTTTTCCTGTCCACCTTGGGAGTTCCGGTTGATGCAGGAATGTTAGACGCTGGAGACGATGAAGCTAAAGAAACAGAAGCAAAACAGTTGACAGATGAAACACTGTCCCAAGCCACCATTTGAAGAGACAAGAAGACAGCTGCCGACTGTAATAGTTGCCACATTCTTCCAAAGCTGCTTAAAATCTAACAAATAGAATTGTGTGGTGGTAGGTATACAAACGTCTTTTTAAAAAGTGAGGATAGCTTTGGATAGTAATGGTCAGAACTCTGTTAAGATATAAATTACTTTCTGTCGTGTAGGCTTCAAACTCCAGCCTCTAGCTTTTGAAGTCTAGCATGTTAACCCTTTAGACTGCTGTGCCAACTTCCGAAGCAGAAATTAGAATGCAGAGATATTAAGCTGAAAGACACTATCCGCAGAAAACCTTGAACAAATTATTTCCACGCAAGAAATTTAATATAATCAAATATTTACATGTTGCCAGCACCTTCATAATAGCATCTAAGAGACACTGCATAATATCGTGTCAAGTTAGTGTACTGTGATTACTTCTGAACACTTTGAATATACATTATCAACTATCTTTCAATAGCGAAACTAGATACAAACTTACGTGGTTGGCTAACCACTGCAGGAGGCTTTAGTATTATTAGTATTATCGCAAAGCAGTAAAAGTGACCAAACAGTAAAAGTACAGTAAAAGGTGGCATTAAGGTACTTGTCCAATATTCCAAAAGTGAACAACTCTTTCCCTAAACGATCAGTCTCAACTATACATAATAGAAAGCCAGGCAAAACCACTGACAACTAATCATTTGCAGTAATAAATAAAGGGCTAATTAATTAGTTAACCAAAAATTGAATAATTAATGGAGTAAGATTAATGAAGTAATGGATTAACACTTTTTAATCACTTTCAAGACAATATGAAAAGCTAAAATGCTTAAATCACTTCTCAAGGCTAACTAAGAAATCATATTCTAATCCTACGAATATAGCTGATTTGCATCATTTAAAAAAACTCAACTGACAAAGTGCTGACTAGGCAGTTTCAGTCAGACATGCGGGTAGTAGCATCTGACTAGCATCTGACGCGGATGATAGCCTTTTACAAGCAATCGTTTGGAACGCTAACCACGTGCTTCGAGGTCCGACCGTTTCCACCAGTAGCGAGGCGGCGATTTAAGACCAAGGCCACACGACTTTGAACTACCACCCAAGGACGAACAAAATTTTGTCCCTCGAGTACTTTATAAACGGGTCCCAAGAGCAAACTCCCGACTAAATTAGACTTTAGGGTCATCAGGCATCTTATCCCTCTAGATCGGGCGTAGCAGATAATTAGTCTATTAGTCATTTTTTTGCTTTCTATCTCTCTGTGCTAAGTTGCGGTTTGTCAACTTAACGTTTCAAAAAAGGATATAGGCCTATATATAGGAGACACTGGAGCTTTTACCTGGCATGGAAGGAACTGGCGCAGGTGGATACCCGGCAGCTATCTGCTGCTGCTCCTCTTTTATGGCCTGAATTCCACCGTGCTCCTCAATGAAGTTATAAATGAACATTGCAGTTTCACTATCCCTCAGCTGCGACGGCGATATACGGCTATTACGGAAAAATGCCTTCATATCTGTGTCCAACTTGTCCACCTGAGATTCAAATACAAACACTAACACTTGTTGCAGATACCAAAGTCGTAACAGATTCTACACAAGTGTATGGCACTGAAGTAATCAATAACTGATGCCTGGTGCACGATAGCAAGCCACAAAGGTAATTGGGATTGATTTGAATGGTGAAGGTAATTTACACACCAGATCATAAAAATAACAGACATCCCCGGTGGTTTCACATCTATATGTGAATAACAAAAGCATCAAATGCATCACAAACTGACCTTTCATCAAACGAAAACAAATGTAAAATCTGTTCTCAATAATGACTCAACAAGTAGGGCCTAAAGCAATGCCAGTTTAGCTGCTATAAAATCTTTGTGCACCAAAGCTTGTCTTCTTCGCCTCTTCTCAACTATTTAGGCCTATACTCTTTAGGCTCTCTAACTTACGTAAAGCACATTTGATTGCAGCTAAATTCTACATAACTAATAGCTGTACGTAATTTTTGAACGACGAAAAGTATTGTTTTACAGTAGCTTTTAATGCCTCCTCATCTGTAAGTGGTTAAATAATAATGATTCTTACATTATATGCTCTCTTTTCAGGATTCCATCCACCATGTTCTACATGCCTACAAGACAATCATTTTACATCATCAGAACCAGACAACACGCTATAACACACGTATGGTTTAGTATTACGTTAGCAAGAAAGAAAAGAATGATTTGACACATAGGAAACACCACCAAAAGAACCGATATCATTGATATGCTGATTATAGCCATAACTAACGCAACCGATCGAAGACACCGAATATCATCCACTGGAAAGTGCAGTAGCTCCAGTACTACTCTACTATGGTCAGTTAAGCTTCTGATGAGCCTATCTTAAAGAAAGTCTATACAAATCTGTGATTCCAAATATAATTATTCTCATACTGACAAAAGCTGATGCACACCTGAAGTCCGTTGGTGTTCCAATATCATTTTTGCATATTTTCCCTTCCATCCCTTTGTTGTTTTTCCTGTCCGCTTTGGGAGTTGATGCAGGACTGTTAGACACTGGAAAGGATGAAGCTAAATAAACGGACGCAACACAGCTGACAGAGGAAACTGCCAATGAAACCACTATTTGAAAAGACAAGAAAGAAGACCGATGCTGACTGTAATAGTTGCCACATTCTTGCAAAAGCTGCTTTAAAATCTAGCAAACAGAACACTATGGTGGTAAATATACAAGAAATCTTTAAAAACAAATGAAGTGAGTTTTGGATAGTAACGTTCAGGCGTTCCAGTCAGAACTGTGTTAAGATATAAATTACTTTCTGTCCGACAGGTTTCAATCTCCAGCCTCTGGTTTTGAAGTCTAACATGTTAACCCTTTAGACTGTTGTGAAAACTTCTGAAGCAGAAATTAGAATGCAGAGATATTAAGCTGAAAGACACTATCCGCAGAAAAGCTTTAACACATTTTCTCTATACAAGAGATTTAATTTAATCAAATATGTACATGTTGACAACACCTTCACAATAGCATCTAAGAGACACTGCACAACATAGTGTCAAGATACAGTACTGTGATTATTCATGAACATTTTGCTTATGTTATCAACTGTCTTTCAATAGCGTAACTCAATACATACTTACGTGATTGGCTAACCACTGTAGGAGGAGGAGGAGCTGGTCCAGTTCTCACTCCAGGAGGAGGCGGAAGTGGAGGTCGATTCTGAACATCCATAGGACCACTATCAACTCTTGTACTTGAACTGGTTGTATATTTCTTGCTCCGAGATACATCTGTGTGCCTACAACATAAATTCAACCTATGAAGAGGAAGATGCATAAAACACCATAAGAACAAATCAGAAGACCACAGAAATGCAACAGTTGTATAAACAAAAAGTATAAACCTATATTCTAAAATTATGATCTATTGCAAGGTTAGGCCACTCAAACTTTTGGGTGGAATTCCAGAAATTCAGACTGGCTGAAGTCCAAGGTCTGGACTACATAGCCCAGTTTTAAGAAGACTTTTATTTATCTTATAAAGCAGTCATTCATGTATTTCAAGTAATTTAAGGTACCGGATAATAAATAAGACCTAGCCTAAAATTAAAGATTGATTTTCTGCTCTCGACTTTAGCGAATTACCTGCCACTGTGTGATCAAAAAGGTTCTAGACAAGAGGTGATAGAAGCAAATAGTGCAACGATTTTTCGTCAACGAGCAAACAATCCACCGATGATTGAGCAAATAACCCACAGACAAACGAGCAAATAACCCACCCACGACAAGATCTTGCGTGGCCACTTCGTCCAAGGCAACGAGCTTGTCCTTGTAGTACTTCTTCTCTTTCAATCACTAAAGTTCCGTTTTTGTGTTTTTCAAAGTCAATTATGTTGTCCAACTGTGGAAGACTATAGGCTACTGGCTATGCGATTATTTCTACGGGCATTAGGCGGGACCAAAATGGGCCCTATATAGGTCCCATGTGGTAATAATTATGAGTCTTATATGGGCTCCATATATATATCCCTAAATGGCCATCATATCAAATTTGCAAAGCATGGCGCATAACTGCATATTTTGGGCTCATATTGGCGCAAGACTAATGGCACAATGCGAACTCGATATGGACGCAAAGAACGTGCCCGAGGCTGTATACGCGAAGTTGGCCTATATCTGATATGTAGTGAAAAATTGTTTGCTCGATTGTTGGTTATTGGTAAGGCAAGGACTCAAGGACGGTTAATCTCATGGACGTATTTAGGGAGGGCGGATCTAATGGCTGTGCTAAGTACTCTAAAACAGCCATTTAGCTGGCTTAAAAGCTCTACGACGTAGTTCAAGCCACTACGCTGCCCCGTCTGCTATATGCAGCCCCGGCATGGTGGGGATATGCTGGGCAGCAAGAAAGGGGAAGTTCCAAGCCGTGATGAATAGGCTAATCCGTCAGCGGTATCTCCCTGGTCATAGCCCAAAGATCGAACAGCTATGCCGTCTTGCCGATATCCGGCTGTTTTCGGCTGTTCTTGGAACACCAGGACATGTCCTCCACGGGTTGCTCCCTCCAGCGAAGTCAATGGTGTACAGCCTGCGCTCCAGGCGCCATGACCGCGTGCCGAAAGCTGACAACCAAATTTCGGAACACGTTTATAATCAGAATGTTGTTCGCATACTAATTTGATTCGTCTAGTAATCTCACTGGTCATGGATAGATTTTGATGTTTATGTGAATTTATATTGCTCATGCTTGTTCACCAGAGTGCTGTTAGGCAGCTGGTTATATTAAAGAATATACTTACTTACTTACTTGCATCAACGAACACCTGACATGGCCAACTCCGAGATTTTCTTCCGAGCCCAACAACTGCTAAAGAAAATGTATCTCGGGCAATTTGGACTTATGGCGGGAAAGTTGGACCTATGGCGGGCAAGTTTTTATTAAGAGGACTGTAGCGACCGATGAAAAACCCACAAGAATCAAGTCGATTTGCAAAATACCAACGGAGGACAGATGAGCTATGCTAATCGATAGCATTTTCACAAACGCACTGACGTACTCCATGGATTCGGTGTAAGGTGGACAGATGATAATGGAATTACCCATGCACGGTAGGGTAATAATGTAATGTAACGGAAGAGGCGTGTTCGACTGATGATTGCCAGTCATGGTGTATATGATGTTTTTCTGGTGAAACTGAAATAGAGTTTGGAACTTCGGGCTCCATATCTTACCCTGCGTTACAAATCAGATTAAAAACGTCTGCCTAAGCAAGATTAAGTTCTTGCTAAATTCTTTATCATAGGCCTACGTTTATTATTCTAGTAATGAATGAATGAATGAATGAATGAATGAATGAATGAATGAATGAATGAATGAATGAATGAATGAATGAATGAATGAATGAATGAATGAATGAATGAATGAATGAATGAATGAATGAATGAATGAATGAATGAATGAATGAATTATTACCATCACGTACCAAAATTATCTAATTGACTTTAATTATCCATTATCACTCATCTAAGCATTTATGCGTTTTGTCAGACTGTTTTCTCAATAAATGAATATATATATATATATATATATATATTATATTATATACCATACTAAGCATTTATGCGTTTTTGTCAGATCGTTTTTCTCAATAAATGAATATATATATATATATATATATATATTATATACCATACAGTAAGTACAGCTGAAAAAGAAATATGCAGTCGAAAAGAAAAGGAAAAGAAATATGTCAGACTGGTATTACAGTGGACTCGACTGTCCACTACAGTCTCTCTTTCCCTGAGTTAGTATCCATATTACCTCGATTGTCCGAAGAAGGTGGACCTGTTCAACTTTGAACTGTTACACAACAAATAGACTGAATGAAGAACTTGGGAAGGTGGATAGAAAAAGCGAACAAACTAGCCTAGGCCTAGCCTTTAAGCAAAATAAAACAAACCATGTTCTGTTTGATTTCAGGAGGAAAGTTTTGAAACCGCTGCCCTAGAGCACATAAAAAATCTATTCTTAGATCCGGAAATACTGAACTTTGAAAGGGAGGGGTTTTAGGGTAATGGTAACACCTTGGAACGAAAAAGCAACGGACTCGGGATCGCTTCGCGGTACCCTTCCTAACGTCACCTCAGCCTATTCATTCGCCAGAGGCCCAGATGGCGTTGAAAAAAAATGAGTAGTAGGACGTGATAGGCGGCTTGCTTGGCTGCCAAACAGTTAAATTCGACTCCTGTAATAACGTGTGAATATCAAGAGGCTCATGGTCACCAAAGTCGTACTTCCAATAAGTAAGATAGTTTGTCTGAAGCGCTCATACGACATGTAAAACAACATTATGGGCCGACGATTGATTGATTGATTGATTGATGATTGATTGACGAACTTGCTCTTTTCACAACGCATCGGGATATGCTGCCACGTGCACAAAGACGAAGATGGATCGGTCGCTATATAAATGTTCTGATATATACAAGCATACAGGCACGTAGCGAGACTTAAATTCAAGAGGAGGCCTTCACAGGTCCTTCACAGACCATTGGCAAACTCCTCGTCATTGGGGCATTAGTCAATGGTAGTTCCAGTAGGCTATGCAAAAAAAAGCAAGAGGAGGCAACTGCCTCCTCGTGCCTCAATGTAGCTACGCCCATGCAAGCATACATTACATTAAAAATGTTATTTTTGAGTACATGATTGTACCGTGTTGAAGTCTACAACAATCAAGCATTAAATTTTATGCAGATCTGTAATAAGCAGTGCAAAATGCCGCAACTTTTGTCATAAACAGAGTAATGCTAAAAGAGACTGAACAGAATCAGTCGCTTCACCATCATAATACGCAGCAGCAGTCGGCTTCAATAGGACATACAGACAGCCTAGTCCTTAGTTTGCCCATGACTCGTATCCAATTCATTTTCCCGACTCCACGGCGTTTCTCCGTCGTTTTCCAGTACGTACTTCACCTGATATCGATACTTCGTATTTGGTGCCAGGTTCTCAATGAGAACCAGGTTTTCTGACAGGCTCCTCGTCACGTACTCGCCCGTTTCGTCTGCCCGCCGGTACCTCAGTCGATACCCGAGCGCCTTACGTGCCGCTGACTCTGGGGAGCTGCAGTCGCCCGGCGTCTCAGGCCACGTGACGAAGGCGCTTATCTTGTAGGTGAGGACGACGCTGAACTGTACGACCGGATGTCGCGAGGGGTCGCCGGTGGAATCCTCGAGGTCAGAGGTCGTTGTCGTGGAGACGTCGGTCAGGAAGGGACCGAGGTTCGGTTCCCGTTGCATCTTCCCGGCTGCAGAGAGGGAGGCGCTCTGTATGGCCTCGCCTCCCTTGTCGTCCTCCTTGTCCGTCTCTGTGTAGTTGTGTTCTTGCTCCTGCGTTTCGTTCAGTGCGATCACGTGACGAGAACCTGTGTCGCCATCTGTCGTAAGCTGAGGAACTTGAGTCGGTTCTTGAACAACCACTGTGGGAAGAACCAAATCCATCCTTAGTCATCTCTCGACATAGTTTACGTCATACTTATCTTTGCAATGACGACGATGCCATCGCAATTTTCATTCCTCCTATATACATGTAGCCTATGTATCTCTCAGCTTATTTATGTAGTGCGCTTAGTACCTCACAAAGGTTTAGTACAGAAAGTTTTTGTTCAAGTAGGCTACTATTTTCCAGGCACGTATAGCTTTTCTTTGCCTTTGCTACAATTTACCTAATTTGCGTGTTCTGAAATCAATAATGAAATATTATTGCACTTGTTACTCATCAATTGCAATTTAGAAGTAGCAGTAAACTATTAGTTTATTTTTCAGCCAACTTTATATAATATTCTTGGAAGAAGTCTCTGAATCTCAAACGATTGTTTCTATGACAAAGCGGAGGAATGATCTACCATATCACAATAGGTATACATTTTAAGACGGTTATGTTGTGATTGCTACATTGTGATATAAGTATGTTACTTCATGAAGTTGTTCTGACTTGTTCATATCTGTTCCATCTCGTTTCTCTACGATTTCCTGGTCCGGATTAGTAAATCAATAAGTACAACAAGTAGAGAGTAACAAGGTATATCTGTGTTACTTATCATTAGTATTGCATGAATATTACGGGATTGGTGTGCTATTTGAGCATAGTTCTGTATATGAATGTACGTATTTACATACAATACAACTGATCTTTGATATCGCTCTTCTTACTAAGGTTGCCCCAAGCTCAGAAGTGCACACGCCTTGGCGGCGCAGAAGCAATTAGGCCTATATTAGCAAGCGAAGGACTTGCTCAAGGTCCCTACGCGGACGGCTTGAGGTGGATTCGAACCTGCAACCCTCCGGCTGCAAGGCACCGAACATAGGCCTACACCACCGCGCCCCAAGAAATAGGCCTACTCCTAACTGATTAGAGTAAGTTTGACATGGAATGTAATGTAATGGGTGCGTGTAGTTATTATTTCAATAACGACAAAGAGACGAAAATGACTGATTGTGGGAATTATTGTAGGCACGACATGAATGGGAACACCTAGCAGAGAATGACACCACTGGCACAGGGTCAGAAGACCAAGTTGCTGCTGGCTGAGAAATGCTCAAGTCTTTCCCTAAACGATCAGTCTAAAATATACATAACTGAAAGCCAGGGAAAACCACTTAAACTTGTCTTTTCCAGTAATGAATTAAGGGAGTAATTCATTAATCAATTAAAAATTAAATAAGTAATGAAGTAAGATTACTAGATTAAAACTTCTTAATCAATTTCTAGACAATTTAAGAAGCCAAAATCTTTAAATCACTTCTTGAAGGTAAGTAAAAAAGCTCATATTCTAATCCAAATGATCTGCACCTTCTTAAAATGAACATCGACCGATAAATTGCTGACTAGGCGGTTTCAATCAGCCATCCAGGAAGTAGGAAACACTGGAGCTATTTACCTGGTATGGAAGGAACTGGCGGAGGTGGGCGCCTGGCTGCTCTCTGCTGCTGCTCCTCTTTTATGGCCTGAATTCCACCATGCTCCTCAATGAAGTTATAAATGAACATGGCAGTTTCACTGTCCTGTAGCTGAAAGGGCGATACATGGGCATGACCGAAAAATTCCTTCATGTCTGAGTCCAACTTGTCCACCTGATATTCAAATACAAACAGTAACACTTATTACAGATACCAAAGGCATAGGCGATTCTGCAGAACTGTATGGCACTGAAATAATCAATAACCGATGCCCTGCTCATTATAACAGAGCCACAAAAGTCGTTAGGATTGATTAATATGGTGAACGTCATTCTCGGTGGTTTCACATCTAGATGTGAATAACAAAAGCATCAAATGCATCACATACTGAAATTTCATCAAACGAAAACAAATGTAAAATCTGTTTTCATTAATGACTGAATAAGTAAAGCAACAAAAGTGTAGCTGCTATGAAATGTTTGTGCACCAAAGATTGTCATCTTCGCCTCTTCCCCAGCCATTTATACCCTACATACAGCACATTTCCTAGACCTGCGTCTTGTCAAGTATGGGGTCACGCAGGGCTCAAATCCAGGACCCCTTTTCTTCTTTTTATAAACGATCTATAGTATACCCAATTTATTCTCCATTTTAAGCGGTAACGTTAAATAGTTGTCAGTATATAGTTAAGTAGTAGTTAAGTTTAGTAGTTAAGAGTCATATGTTTCGAATTTATATTGTTCCCAATGCAAGTTTCAGTTTTGTAGTCTGTTCTAAGACACTTTAAGTTATCCGTTCCGTCCCTATTTACTCCTTGGTAATTTAGGTCCCTCCTCTTAGCGTGATTCTTATCCCTTCTGGGGCCCCGTTGCTGCGTGCGTTCCAATGACTTGTTAAAATTTTATTTGCTGATTCTATGTTTGTCTATTTATTGTTTGCATATAGGCCTATTGGTTTGCTGTGTCTATGTTTGTATATTGGTTCACAAAGGTTTCAATAAATAAAAATGAATGAAATGAAATGAACTCTACATAAATAATAGCGCTACTTAAGCCTTAAACGACGAAATGTATTTTTTACAGTAGCGCCTCCTCGTCTGTAAACGGTCAAATAAACTGATTCTTACATCAAATGCTCCCTTTTCAGGATCCCATCCAACATGCTGTAAATGCCTACAAGACAACCATTACACATCATCAGAACCAGACAACACGTTATCACACACAAAGTTCTTAGTACTATGTTATCAAGAAAGAAACGAATGATTTGACACATAGGAAAGACCATTAAACGCAACGATATGACAATTAGGCCTACTAACGCCATATCTAACGCAACCGATCGAAGATACTGAATACCAAGTGGAAAATCCAGTAACTCCAGTACTACTCTACTATGGTCAGTTAAGCTTCTGAGGAGTCTATCTTAAAGAAAGTCTTTAGAAATCTGTGATTCCAAATATAATTATTCTCATACTGACAGAAGCTGATGCACACCTGAAGTCTGTTGGAGGTCCAATATCATCCTTCGTTATTTTCCCTTTTTTGGTTTTCCTTTCGGCCTTGGGAGTTCCGGTTGATGCAGACACTGCAGAGGATGATGCTAAAGAAACAGAAGCGAAACAGCTGACAGAGGAAACTGCCAATGAAACCACTATTTGAAAAGACAAGAAGACCGATGCTGACTGTAATAGTTGCCGCTTTCTTGCAAAAGCTGCTTAAAAATCTAAGAAACAGAACACTGCAGTGGTAAGTACCCCGGTATACAAGAAAACTTGAAAAAAGACTCAGGATAGCTTTGGATAGGAACGGTTCATCTTTTCTATTCAGACCTGTGTTAAGATATAAATCACTTTCTCTACGGTAGGCTTCAAACTCCAGCCTCTGGTTTTGCAGTCTAGAATGTTAGCTCTTAAATCTTAAGTTGGCTCTTGCCAACTTCTGAAAGAGAAATTAGAATGGCGAGATATAAAGCTGAAAGGCACTATGAGAAGAAAAGCTTTCATAAATTTTCTATAAAAGAAATTTAATTTGACCAACTATTTACAGGTTGACAACACCTTCGTAAAAGCATCTAAGAGACACTGCATAACATATTGTCAAATTACTGTACTGTAATTATTCCTGAACATTTTGAGCATTCATTATCAACTGTCTTTCAATAGAGTAACTAAAATAATACAAACTTACGTGGTTGGCTAACCACTGCAGGAGGAGGCGAAGCTGGTTCAGACCTCACTCCATCGTTCTGATCCTCCATAGCGCCACTGTCACCCCGCTTCACTAATGAAATATAGACGTTATAGTAAAGAAATTAGTCACCTTTTATTACAAAAAATACATATCAAGAGAATTCACTCTTCAGTGACTACATGCAGTTGGCAGAGTAAGGAGGAGATGGTTCGCAAAATTGTAAAAATGACATATGACGATATGACGATGATGTTGCTGCCGATGACGAGGATGATGCTTATGACGATGACGATTGTGACGATCAATCAATCAATCAATCAAAAGTTTTTATTGCCACCAATGATTATGATTATGACGATCCTTACGATGATGAAGGCGAATATGTTGGCGGAGGGAGTGGTGGGTCACCCATTTGTGAAAAAGGGTAGCCGATGCATTAATTGAGAGAGGCGAAGGAGGAACAACAGGTGGTGGAGCTCCACCACGCGTTGGAGGGCCACATGGTGGAGCCATACTGCCTCCAGGTCTAGACATTGAAGGTGGCTGTGAAGGAGCTGCACCTCGAGCTGATAGAGCTCGTAAAAGATGAGGTGGTGAACTGCTCGGTGGGAGCACTGATGGTAAACAACGAGTAGGAGAAGGAGAAGGAGGAGGAGGAGGAGGAGGACGAGGAGGAGGACGAGGAGGAGGACGAGGAGGAGGAGCTTCAAACATACATAAATTCTCTGTTTAATATATTTACTACACTGTATATCACAAAAAGTAAGTGACCAAAAAGTGAAAGTACACTAACAGCTGGCATTATGGTCCCTGTCCATCATTCCAAAACTTAACAAGTCTTTCTCTAAACGATCAGTCTCAACTATAGGCCTACATAACTGAAAGCCAAGCAAACCACTGCACAGCTTATCGTTTGCACTAATGAATTAATGGAGTAATTAATTAATTAGCCAAAAATTGAATAATTAATGGAGTAAGATTAATGAAGTAATGGATTTAAACGTCTAAATCACTTTCCTGACAATTTAAGAAGCCAAAATGTTTAAATCACCAATAAATCTCTTCTTCTCGTCCAAAAATACAGATGATCTGCACCATTTTAAAATGAACACCAACCAACAAATTGCTGACAGGGCATCCAAGCAGTAGGAGACATTAGAGCTATTTACCTGGCATGGAAGGAACTGGCGAAGGTGGACGCCCGGCACCTCTCTGCTGCCTCTCCTCTTTTATGGCCTGAATTCCACCATGCTGTTCAATGAAGTTGTAAATGAATGTTGCAGTTTCAGTGTCCTTCAGCTGTGACAATGATATACCGATATCACCGAAAAAGTCCTTCATATCTGAGTCCAGCTTGTCCACCTGAGATTCAAATACAAACAGTAACACTTGTCGCAGATACAAAAAGGCACAGCAGATTCTACAGAACTGAATGGCACTGACGTAATCACCAACGGATTCCTTCTGCATTATAACAAATTGTAATTGATTTTAATAGTGGTCACTTACGCACCAAATCATGAACATAACAGACATACTCAGCGGTTTCATATCTATAATTATGTGAATGACAAAAGCATCAAACGCATTATAATATTACACTGAACTTTCATCAAACAAAAACAAATATAAATCTGTTTTCAATAATGAGTGAATAAGTAACCTAATGAAAGTTTATTTGCTAAGTGCGCCTCGCCTATTCTCAAATATTTATAATAGGTTGGATCTCTAACTTACATACAGCACATTTCTTAGCAGCTAAACTCGACATAAGTAATAACGCTACTAAATTCCTTAACGACAAAAAGTATTGTTTTTATAGTAGCTTTAATGTCCCTCGTCTGTAAAGGGTAAATAATGATGATTCTTACATCAGATGCTTCCTTTTCAGCATCCCATCCAACATGTTCTACATGCCTACAAGAGAACATTTCACATCTTCAGAACCAGACAACACTTTATTAAACAGAAGAGTCAATGTTAAAGAAAGTCTATACAAATCTAAAAATAATAATGCTAATCATATTCTTTATTAATTCAAACCGACAAACGCAGTAAGGATACAATTCAGTATGAACGGATGATCACAAGTTATTACAGGAGTCGAATTTAAACGTATACGACAGCCATGCAAGGCGCCCATCACGTCCTATATCTCATTTTACCAAAGCGCCATCTCGCGAATGATAGGCTGACTGGAACTTTGGGAAGGTTTCTGCAAGCGATCCCACTTCCTAAGGCTCTTCACGCCAGTGATGCTACCACTACTCTATGGACCCTGCGATTGCAAATACAATTATTCTCATACTGACAGAAGCTGATGCACACCTGAAGTCTGTTGGAGGTCCAATAGCATCCTTGGATATGTTCCCTTCCTTCTCATTGTTGTCTTTCTTGTCTGTCATGGGAGTTCCGGTTGATGCAGGAATGTTAGACACTGGAAATGATGAAGCTAAAGAAACAGAAGTAAAACAGCTGACAGAGGAAACACTGTCCGAAACCACTATTTGAAAAGACAAGAAGACAGCTGCCCAGGGGCGTCCATCCTATGGGGGAAATGAAGCAGAAATCTTCATAGCCTTTTCGGGGGGGAAGAAATTTTGTTTATTACACTAAACTTCTCCTAAGTTTTTCCATCTTAGAAATTAATCGATTTGTTTTTTGATTTGATGCGGCTCAGCTGATACGTCAGTGCAGTCAGAAACTGAAACTGATCAGATAAGATGAACATTCATGGTAGTCTCTAGTTGCAGAAGCACAACGATTGCGACGGTTCATGATGTTGATGCAAACTTTCCGGTTCATCGAACAAGACGATCACCCAGGCAACATGACGAGAAAACTGAGTAAAGGACAGTTGGTCTAAATGTGGTGCTCAGTAGCACAGACCATTATCGTTTTGGTCTTACACTGTGCAACACTGGATACGGTTGCTTGTCAAATACAGTTTATTTATTACTGCAAATGATTAGTTGTCAGTGGTTTTGCCTGGCTTTCTATTATGTATAGTTGAGACTGATCGTTTAGGGAAAGAGTTGTTCACTTTTGGAATATTGGACAAGTACCTTAATGCCACCTTTTACTGTACTTTTACTGTTTGGTCACTTTTACTGCTTTGCGATAATACTAATAATACTAAAGCCTCCTGCAGTGGTTAGCCAACCACGTAAGTTTGTATCTAGTTTCGCTATTGAAAGATAGTTGATAATGTATATTCAAAGTGTTCAGAAGTAATCACAGTACACTAACTTGACACGATATTATGCAGTGTCTCTTAGATGCTATTATGAAGGTGCTGGCAACATGTAAATATTTGATTATATTAAATTTCTTGCGTGGAAATAATTTGTTCAAGGTTTTCTGCGGATAGTGTCTTTCAGCTTAATATCTCTGCATTCTAATTTCTGCTTCGGAAGTTGGCACAGCAGTCTAAAGGGTTAACATGCTAGACTTCAAAAGCTAGAGGCTGGAGTTTGAAGCCTACACGACAGAAAGTAATTTATATCTTAACAGAGTTCTGACCATTACTATCCAAAGCTATCCTCACTTTTTAAAAAGACGTTTGTATACCTACCACCACACAATTCTATTTGTTAGATTTTAAGCAGCTTTGGAAGAATGTGGCAACTATTACAGTCGGCAGCTGTCTTCTTGTCTCTTCAAATGGTGGCTTGGGACAGTGTTTCATCTGTCAACTGTTTTGCTTCTGTTTCTTTAGCTTCATCGTCTCCAGCGTCTAACATTCCTGCATCAACCGGAACTCCCAAGGTGGACAGGAAAAACAACAAAGGGAAGGAAGGGAATATATCCAAGGATGATATTGGAATGCCAACAGACTTCAGGTGTGCATCAGCTTCTGTCATTTTGCAATCACAGATTTGTATACCGTAGACGTTCTTTAAGATAGACTCGTCAGAAGCTTAACTAACCATAGTAGAGTAATGCTGGAGCAACTGCACTTTCCAGTGGATGATATTCAGTGTCTTCGGTTGGTTCGGTTAGTTATGGCTGTAATTTTCATATCGAACATATCGGTTCATTTAGTGGTGTTTCCTATGTGTCAAATCATTCTTTTCTTTCTTGCTAACGTAATTCTAAACCATTTGTGTGTGATAGCGTGTTGTCTGGTTCTGATGATACGAAATGGTTCTGTTGTAGGCATATAGAACATATTGGATGGGATGCCGAAAAAAGAGCTTTTGATGTAAGAATCATTATTGTTTAACCCTTTACAGACGAGGAGGCATTAAAAGCTACTGTAAAAGCAATATTTTTCGTCGTTAAAGGATTAAGTGGAGCTATTAGTAATGTAGAATTTAGCTGCAATGAAATGTGTTGTATTTAAGTTAGAGATGCCACAGAGTATAATAGTTGAGAAGAGGCAAAGAAGACAAGCTGTGGTGCACAAAGATTTCATAGCAGCTACTCTTTTGTTGCTTTACTTATTCAGTTAGTATTGAAAACAGAATTTACAATTACTTTCGTTTGATGAAAGTTCAGTATGTGATGCATTGGGATATGGACTTTATGTAAGCCTTACTCAATCATTGCAACGTTTTAATACATTGGTATCATGACTAATTGGCATGGTTATATCTTATTACGTTCTTGCATTACTTCACTTTTCTATTACTTGCTTATTCTTTTTCACCCAAATTGAGTTTCCTGTCATATTACTGCTACTTTGCCATCTTGTTCAACACTAACTGTGGTTACCCAGGCTTAGCGGGTCGTCCTTTCTAGGTAACCCTTTCTTACCGATATTTATCACGATTCAAGATGTTCCGTTTTGATTTTTCTTAGATAGCCTTTGTGTATGGTTTGCATCATATAATGATATGACTGATCTCTGTGAATAAACAAGTATTTTAAACAAATAAATGAATATTTATCGCTGTCACAGCTGAAGGACAGTGAAACTGCAACGTTCACTGATAACTTCACTGAGGAGCTTGGTGAAATTCAGGCCATAAAAGAGGAGAGGAAGCAGAGACATGCCGGGCGTCCACTTCCGCCAGTTCCTTCCATGCCTGGTAAATAGCTCCAGTGTCTCCTACTACCTGTATGTCTGACTGATACTCCGTAGTCAGCAAGTTGTCGGTTGATGTTCGTTCTAAAATTCATTCATTCATTCATTACTAGAATTTATATAGCGCCTCTTCAAGGGAACTACTCAGAGGCGCTCCCAACCCAAACGCGGCCAAATAGGATGGTGCAAACTATAGCTCTATTTCTAGGATTGGAATATGATTTTTTAGTTAGCTTTAAGACGTGATTTAAATATATTGGCTTCTTAAATTGTCCGGAAAGTTATTAAAAGTGTTAATCCAATACTTCGTTAATCTTACTCCATTAATTATTCATTTTTTGGTTAATTGATTAATTACTCCATTAATTAATTACTGCAAACGTTAAGTTGTCAGTGGTTTTGCCTGACTTTCTGTTATGTATAGTTGAGACTGATCGTTTAGAGAAAGACTTGTTAAGTTTTGGAATATTTGACAGGTGCCGCAATGCCAGCCTGTTAGTGTACTTTGTTCACTAACTTTTTGTGATATACAAAATTATACAGTATACTAAATATACTAAACACAGAATTTATGTATGTTTGAAGCTTCTACTCCTTCTCATACTCCTGGTTTACCACCAGTGCTCCCACCCAGAAGTGCTCCACCACCACGAGCCCCACAACCTGGTGGAGCTCCTTCACAGACATCTTCAATGTCTAGACCTGAAGTTGATATGGCTCCAATACCTGGCCCTTCAACTTATGGCGTCGCTCCATCACCTGTTGTTCCTAGTCCGCCTCCCTCATTGAATGCATCGGCTCTCCGTTCTCCACTAATGGGTGGACGACCACTACCATCTGGACCACCACCTACTCCAGGACCACCTGGAGGTAGCAACTTTCTGGATGAGATCCAGAGCGGAGAAGGTGAAAGCTTGCGTTATGTGGAACAATCATCCTCAGGTGAAGAGCCGGAAGAAGGACGTGGTGATCATTTGGCGGAAATTCGTAAAGGCATCCGTCTGAAACCTGTGAGTTTATCTCTGCTTCAAAAGTACTACAGTGGATTACTTACTTTTTGACCGAACCGCAACAAATTTTGAAGAACTAAAAGTTGACTAATTGTATGGAAGCGTAGTATTTGGAATAACATAATGATAAAGATAATTAATCAAGCAGATTGGTTTATAATAATGGTGCTAAAAGGGGGCATCCATAAAGGACCTCCGCAATGAGGGGAATGAAGGGGTCATCCAAATGCGGACCAATGCGGACAAAAAGAGGGGGTTATGACCAGTACGGACGTCCGCACCTATATTTGGTACATAATTGTTTCAGTACAACCTGTGCCGTATTAAAGCCTGTGTCGTATATAGCACCAACTACCTATTTCAGTCAGATGGTACTATGGTAGTCTGTTCTGTATTGCTAATGTTGACAACTTATTTGCACAGTCAGTTGGGTGTATGTTTCAGGTGATACCAACGCCAGCTTATCGTCCAAAACCTGAATCTGAACATAGCCTTGCAGACGCTCTGTGGAAAGCAATGAAAAATCGTGAAAAAGCACTGCGACCAGGTTCTGAATTTAACTCATTCGACGTATCTCTTGTGGTAATATGACAGTTCTCATGTAGACTTTTTGCCCCATTTTCTAGAAGGTTGCAGTAAGTCTAGCAATGTGCTTCCTTGACAAGCCATGGTTTGCTTAGTCGAGGTAGAAGGGTGCACAAATATCTGACCCACTTCTTAAGCATAAGTGATGAATGTGGAAACCTAGTGAAGGACAAGTCATTCCAAGTTTGCCAGATGCTTAGAAATCAGATTAAGAGGTGCCACTGAATATCTCAAACAGAGATGTCAAAAGTAAAAATGCTGCCCAGGTATCCAGGTCCATTTTGAGTGGGTACCTAACTGTCATGTCCTCTCTGGATAATAAATCGATGGTCCGCATGCGAGTCCATTGTATGCACTTACGCCTAATCGCCATGAAGAATAAATATATAACTGACAGATAGGTTTATTTACAAAAGTATCACAAGCGGAATGTTCACCAAAATAACACCGTAGAATATCTTGAAGAAAATCTTATGCTGAATGAGCCATCAGCAAAACTTAAATGCTCAAACGATTCTTATGTCATGTAAATCCATTTACCACGGCCACAGATGAACTCATTCACAGATTTCCATTTTGTTGAAGCCAAATAACTTTCTATACACGGAATTTGGTTCGGTTGTAATAAATAAAACAGCGAGGGCGGAAATAAACTAAGTACTTTGACCACTGTGACAGAGTCTCATAGTTATACAGGCCATAAACACACTGTTAACATTCGCTTATGAAAGTCGTAAACACGTAAACAACTGGTTTGATAAATTGAAAGACTTAGAAACTTTCATCTTTGTACAAACAAGACAGGCAACCATAAACTTCCACCTCTTCTCGTTGGTTGGTTTCACCGCCCTCGCTGTTTTAATTATTACAACCGAACGAAACAGCAGATAATAAGAAGATGCTTTTGTGACGTGATAATTTGTTATAATCGCTAAATGTACAGTGTTGAGCAGACCAATGAATCGAAGGGTCTTTCTTGATGGTATTAGCTGCATGTTTGATTGTTGTATGTTCTGCACTGATGGTTCGTTTTTGTTGACTGTGTGACTTGTAGATGATGATGATGACGACGATGAAGTGGACAAACACGACAGCTGGGCTGACTAAATCAGAGGTTTATCAGCACAATCATCAACTGTCATAATCCGTAGACATTTTTCTGTAATCATCAAGGAGCTTGTTCTCTTTCAGTGCATGAACGGGAATGCGGTGTCTTTGACTTTTCGTTGTCTGTTGAGTTTCAATGGCACATCATTTCTGAAAAAGTATATGGCAAATTGTTTACTTTGGTTCTCTATGTTGATTCATACGAAGTTAGAAGGAATATTGTATAGTTCAGTTCATTTTGTTTAGTATCCAGCACGTTGAATGCTGGGTTGTTTGATCTCATTATGTTTTTTTCTGTTTGAACATTAGTTAGAAGTAGTCTTGCATATTTCATTTCATTTTGACTTGTATGCAGCACTTTGAATGCTGGGTTTGTTTGATCTCATTAATATAATGTTGTTGTTCTGTTCGAACATCTGTTGCAGAGTGCTGCTGAAACTCCCTAGTAGTCTCGTTTTTGGCCCAATCATTTCAGTTAGTCTGAGAGTTAAGGCAGGATGGTGAACTAATCGCATATGGGAATTCCGTGTATAGAAAGTTATTTGGCTTCAACAAATGGTAATCTGTGAATGGGTTTACCAGTGACCGTGATAGAATGTATTTACATGACATGAGAATCGTATGAGCATTTAGTTTTGGCTGATGGCTCATTCAGCATCAAAGTTTCTTCAAGATATTCTACGGTGTTATTTTGGTGAAAATTCTGCTTGTGATCCTCAGTTAGTTAGTCAGTTACTCAGTCGGCCAATTACTCAGTCAGTCAGTGACTCAGTCAGTCAGTCAGTTAGTCAGTCAGTCAGTCGCTAAGTCAGTCAGTGACTCAGTTATCAGTTACTCAGTCAGCCAATTGCTCAGTCACTCACTCAGTCAGTCAGTAGCAAGGTATTCAGTACAGGCTTATAAACATTGCTTATCTGAGTCACCCGTGATGAGTGTAAATATTCAAATACACATATTCCCATAAAAAATTAGTTGGATATGCTTGAGACAATGTCCAAAGGCTAATAACGCGGCGAATGAAAACAGACGATCCGATTCATCGCACCTTCACAATGTACGCAAATAACAGGAGCGAGACAATCTCGTCTGCTTTACAGTCCTAACAATGAGCTATCATTCCTTCAATGAATGCAGTTGTTTTAAATCTATCGTTGGATGACAGAAGTGACTGGCGCTTCTGCTGTACCGATTCAGCTGGGCCTTAAGAAAATTCAAACGACGCCCTTCTCATTTATTAATGTCTCCTGCTGTATTCTTAAATTTTTTAAACAATTTTTCCGATTTTTTAGTCACTTTAATAGATGTCCTGTCATCTCATCCGTTTAATGAAAACCTTCATTACGCAAGAGAAACGGTTACGTGTCGATAGTCCGAAGGTTCGATAGTCCGAAGGTTTGATAGTCCGCAGGTTCGATAGTCCGAAGGTTTGATAGTCCGCAGGTTCGATAGTCCGAAGGTTTGATAGTCCGCAGGTTCGACAGTCCGAAGGTTTGATAGTCCGCAGGTTCGATTGTCCGAAGGTTCGATAGTCCGCAGGTTCGATAGTCCGAAGGTTTGATAGTCCGAAAGCCGTAGCTTGATGGATGAAAATAATTCGTGCTTGATTAGAAGTTGGATTAATTAACAGAATTCTTGCTTAAATAGAAGTTGAATTGATGAATATAATCCCTGCTTAAATGGAAGTTGGAATGATGAAAAGATATCGCAGTGTAAGAAGAAGTTGGATTCATGAAACGATTTTATGTCGGATTAATGGCGGACTGCAGAACCAATATAATAAAACGTACATGTACGTTGGCTGAAGAGCAGTGCGCATGAAGGCATTTAGTGTTGCATGCAATGCGCCAATGTCGTTTTACGTTGAACAACAGACAGATACATGTCTTTGATTTGTACAAGAGATGAAGAGATGCAGCCGACCATTCTAGCAATGTCTGAAGTCGGATGTCGGCAGCTGGAAAATATCAGTGTTGGACTTAGCAACGCATCTTATCAGAACTTGTAGGCTGAATTTACAGTTTCATCAGTTCGCATACGCTACAGCATTTCTTGAGATAAAGCTGAAAACAATTAATCTCAACGTGAAGAAACTTCTTAGCCATTTTAGAGAAAATTTCTAGAGCTGATACAACTTCGTTTGAGAGTCAACCCGAATTCAAGTAAGTAGGAAATATTAAAATCAGTCTTTGTTTACAGGTTTAAAAAATTCATATTCAGTTTCATTTGCATTTATGTAGCCCTATTTTAGTCGTCAGCGTCGCTCAGACTAAACTCGCAGGAATCAATTCATGGTTGGCATCAAGCGCAAGCAAAAATCTTAGAATCACTTCAGTAAATATCTCTTGCAGTACCTTTGGTTATAATCAGTCATATGTATTCGTTAAGGCACGCTAACACTCCTCACACAGTAGAGTGAAGAGCAGTAGTCTAGAGACACTAGTCGATTAAAAATAAAGGCGTGGACCAGGGTGGAAGCAAAAGAGGGAGGAAGCATGGGAGGGAGGGAGGGAGGGAGGAGGGAGGGAGGGAGGGAGGGAGGGAGGGAGGGAGGGAGGGAGAGAGAGAGAGAGAGAGAGAGAGAGAGAGATACAGATACAGATACAGAGGCAGAGACAGAGGCAGATACAGAGACAGAGACAGAGCGAGCAGAGCGAGACACAGACAGACAGACAGACAGACAAAAATACAAACCGTTTAGATTCCTTATTGACATTATAGATTAAAGAACAGCATGTGATAAAAGAACAATAATTAATAATTTTCATCCCAACGCGTGACACCACTGGCGAAACTATTGCGAATTTGAAAAAAAACACTCTTCAATCAGCAGCTTTTTGAGGTCGGTCTCGACGCACGTGTTATGGTATGGCAAGATTATGATGGGGCTGCTAATTATGAGCGGCCATACCAGAGGTGTTCAATCCAGGCACGAATGAAGGAGTTTTTTTCCCTCGGCAACATATGTAGGCCTACTGTCGGCATATATCAAGTGTAAATATCAAAGTATAATGAAGGGCCTTTAGTTAGAATCAAAATAACAGCAACTGACATCAAGTTTTTACGAGACTAGCGTGATATATATATATATATATATATAAAATTATATATATATATATATAATTATATATATATAATATGTAGACGGTAACAAATCGTAGACATCTAATGAGTGCATGCAGTTGTTCCACAGTTGAGTCTAAGTAGAAATATTCATTATAATTACCAAATCTAGGAATTTTCATTCGGACTTTGAATATGGGTAATTTCTGGTAAAAACTAAGCTTTTATATAGTCTCATTATTTCTGTACTTATTAAGAGCCACTGTAGAATGAAAAATGCATCAATCGATGGCGCTGAGTAGTTTACGCTGAAGGATTTTGCTCAATTTCCCTAACATATTAACCGTTTATTAGTGAGGCTTGAACCCGTACATTCCGCATTTTAGGGCAGGCGCTCAACATAATTATGTAGGCTATTATTTTCTCGAATTACTACTTTAAAACTATTTAAATGTTGTTCTTCTGTTCGTACAGAACAACATGCGCCTCTGTTAGATTGATCTCTTAAATTGATCTGCGCATAAACTGCGAAATCAGACTGATCGATTTTAATTGCCTAATTGCTCGGACAATCTCTGAAAATGATGACAAAACTTTAGTATCACA
Source organism: Aporrectodea caliginosa (assembly GCA_020284085.1). Taxonomy (NCBI): domain Eukaryota; kingdom Metazoa; phylum Annelida; class Clitellata; order Crassiclitellata; family Lumbricidae; genus Aporrectodea; species Aporrectodea caliginosa. The sequence continues at coordinate 1,434,114 of JACEVL010000078.1, forward strand.
AAGTTAACACTGCATTTAAAGATCATCCGTTCCGATTTCTTAAAACTTTCATGTACACCAAAGTGCGGTTAGAAGTTGGCTGAATAAAGGATATACTTACATACAATGTAGGTAACTTGAAGCAGAGGCGGATCTACTATGAAACTAATGAAGCTGAACTTTAGGGTCCAAGCCTAGCCCCAGAAGCGACTCAGACTGTAGTCCACAATCCAAATAGCTTAAAAGTTTGGGTCTACTGTCTATATTATCACTTTCGATGCCATGAGACGATGTCACGACATGGATGTCGGAATTTAGAGGCCTGAGGTGGCGAAGGCACCCCATAACACTTCACGCTTCAGTGCCCAAAAATGTGGACCCGCCTCTGACTTGAAGTGTGCAAGTTTGCCCTGAATTTGCAACAGAGGAATTGATGATTTAGACAGGCTCTGCTGGTCTTCCCGTCTATCCATTCCATATCCAGCTACAGTGCACCCAAGAAACCAATGTATCAGCTTCCCGCCTAGGTACCTTGGCCCTCAGACAAAGCGTCTGAACGCATATAGGCCTGTCTATGTATGCATGTGGAACATATGCATCATCTAGATATCACACATATTGTATATATAGATTAGGCCTACATGTGGAACTGATACAAATCATCCGTAGGCCTATATTTCATAATTGTATACATAGGTGGAATTATAGTATACATGTATATTCAGCGTTGGCTTATAGACAAACTGCGCCAAAGAAAACTGCATTCGCATTAAAAATTATCTGCAGGCTTCCACTGAACTATATTGAAAGCTGCCTTTAACATTTTTTAATGAAAGTAAAGTTTCAGTAAAGCATATATATAATATTATAGCAACAGCCTAATAGCTAATTTCTTGCTCCGTCTACGTTTTTCATCCGCGCGCTATTGCACAAGAATAAACAGTTTAAACTTGCTTTGCTTATCGTACAAGTCTGAGCTCAACAGTCTGGGCAACAATGTTAGTTTGTTTTGTTGTTACTTGCTGTAAACAAGACGCACTTAGTGGATGAGAATCGGTTGGCGGATGGGTTTTCTGTTCATTCGGAACATCTTTCTAGAATGCATTTAAGTTACGAGCTAGTCACTTCCGATCTGTAGTTTCAATTGGAGCCACTTCGCGAAAGGAATCGAAATGCAGAACAGGATTTTCAGTGCTCAAGTTTTAGGTTTACTTCTCACTCTAGCGATACGTTGTGCGCAAAATTGCACATATCGAGTTTCAGTTGCCAGTTTGCAATAAAAATACAATACATAGGCCTACAGAGGCTATCCTGAGAATAGGGCATATATATCGAGTTCTGCAGCTATCCAATCCATTGAAACAAATTTTAACTACTCCAGTACTCGACGCTCGACGTATTAGGAATTTATAACATGCAACTATTGATCCATTCATTCAGACTGTTTTTATAGAGGCCATACGGCATTACTAGAGCCTAACCACAGAGGCGTTCCCGATGCATAGCCTACCATTATAACGGCATCATAGGTAAGTTTTCTGAGGGTATATGTAATTCCAATTATTTTGACTATCTGAGGACCTGTTGGCCTATAAACCCACGGGTTAAACGAGAATATTCTTCAAAGACACACAAGTAATACAGGTTATGAATGGCTACAATGCACTTAATGACTACTGAGTTCAGAGTTGACATCTATCTGACATTACTGGCACTACTTACATAGGTCCTACATACCTATCTTCTTTCCTTCTTGGCTATAGTCATCCATCCAGGTAACGGCTTGCGTGGTTGAATACTTGTTAGCTTTCCTACATACTCACGTGCTTGATTAGGTGCCTGCTCATTCATTCTCAGTCGTTCACACGCATAAAGCACTTGCCGTAAGGGTACTGCTGCATGAAGAATGTGCAGAAGCTAATCTAGACATGTATAGTTGTGTTAAGGTGGCATGAAGATATTGGCCAAGAGCCTGGGCATCCCTATATGCTCCGCTTTTGCGACTAAAATAGAAAATCACTGGTTTGAGATAACCCGACAGGCAGCCTTGGGTTTGGAGTATTAACGACTTCATTCTTCTTAGCCTCGGCATATAAAGGCGGACTATCAGACCTCTCCATCGCCGGATTTTCTTCATATTGACAATATACGACCAGTGTACTAGTTATAGCTAATAATTTGCTAAGGGCGCAAATGAAGCCGAGATCTGCAAACAACTTTCTGCTCTGGCAGGGGTAGGAAGCCTTGACGTGTAAATGTCATAATATATTTATCTTCTTTCTTTAAGTTCTCTGCCCTTCGGCAGGTTCCAACTTCCAATGACGCCACTCTTCTCTGTGAATAGCCTATATTTATAACAGTATAGGTTTTACTATTCTTATAAATATATTAAGAATTATTTTTACTATTCTTAATATATTTATAAGAATAGTAAAACCTATACTGTTAGGCCTATACACTGCAATTTCAAACATAGTTAGTCAGTCATTCAGTCACTCAGTCAGACAGTCAGGTAAGTAGGCAGGCAAGCAGGCAGACAGACAAGCAGGCAGACATGCAGGCAGATGGGCGGACCTGCTTGCAAATGATCAACCATCATTCCTCCGTTATTTTTGGCTGATTTTCACAGATTTCGCATAGAATCTGTTACATTGTCAGCGATCGACCTTGCACAGCATTCTCTTCTTTGGATACAGTGTAGCCTATGTGCGAGATCCTGCAGCTAATCATTCTCGATTAACTCCGATTTGGACTAGTGAGCAAAACTTGTAACTGTTACTGAAGGCGCTTCAACAGTTTACATAACATAACATAACAAGGGTTTTAAGTGGTTCAGAAGACGTTTAGTCTGTGTTAGAACCACTGCCACAGAACCACTGTTTCAGTTGTATAATATTAGATCTGCATTTTTCATATTTGGTCACCTTCTACACTCTACAGGAAGTGACGAACGCTAACGTCTTCATGACGTCAGTTGTTCTTGTGACGGCAGAGATCTGCCTACTGACGTTGTGTTTGGGGGTTGAGGGAGCAACCGGCCTTCGAGTCTCTGACACGGATAATTTGGAATTCGGTGGAAAAAAATTACAGAAGTCAATTGATCTATCTGAGTTTTCTCCGCTCACCTTGATAAAGGATTCCCTCGTCATTGAATCTGGAGGCAGAGACAACCGCTTCAGGAACTCCTATGGCGATGAAAGGATGCCACCACAGAACAGCAGGAGAGCCACTAAGAAAGCCAGTAAGTCATTGAAATTATCGTCGATTGCTATTAAATGGCACTTTGAATTTGTACAGATGAAGTGGATTTTGTCTAATTATGCACAGGCTAAGAGATAGCTACGTAATTGAAAGAGCAAGCAATAAACTGACTTTTAATACTTCATTTTTCTGTTTTTACTTTAGCGACAATTGTATAGGTAAGTTAGATAATCGTGTTAGCAGCAATTTAGGCATCGAAAGACGTTATACAAAAGTAATTTGACTGTTGTTACACAATTTCACATGACAGTTCTGTGAATCTACATCTAGGTGAAGCTATGCTAACCTTAACGAAAACGTGATTTCATTGTCTCCTATATACACCACACTACCAGTCGCATTGTGGACTTAGAGTAATTAATTAAATAAGTAGCAAACTAATCGTTATTATAATTGGCAATTCCGTATAGGGCCATTTCAAGAGCAAACTAATTGGGGACGCTTTGTTGCAGAATTGTCGCAGAATCGCGTGAAGCAATCCTATTAATTAATTCGCTAAAAGTTGAAGATTAGGTTTCACAAATTTTCTATTAGGCCTAAGCTTATTTGGCAATCAAAACAAAACAAGTAATAGCAATACAATGGCAATAGCAATAGCAATAGCAACAGCAATTTAAGATATTGGCATAGACAATTAGGCCTATAGATGCGCAAATCCATCAATTTCAGAAAGTTGAAGCGAAAATTTATTAGCTCTCAGAGGTTGAGAATAGCCTTATAAGAATAGCGCCCATTAAAGACGAAAACATCCACCAAAGAACATCCGGCAGTTAAATTTTTAATAATAATATAGACCTATATTAATTATTCCTGTAAGTTATAATTCTTTAAAAGTAATGAATTTTTTAACATTTACAGTCATTCAGATTCCGAATGTTCGCCTCAGATTCTTATAAAATGTCCTTGAGCGCGTAGGCTACTGAGCGACTGAATATGCAAATAATATCGTTTAATAATAAGCTTACTTTCAAAGTTTTACCCCGATATAGAAATTATCCTTCAGAGGAGTTAGGCCTACATGTATATGAATATGAAATATCGTTTGTAAGGCTAAAAGCTAATACAAGAGTCGATTGTGAACAATTAGTTACAATTAGTCATTAAAATGTCCGTAGCAAATGAAAAATCGTCTGAACAGATAATAATTTATTAATTATATATAGGCCTAAGCTCTACAGTAGTTGATTATAAACAATTAAATACAATTAATTATGAAAAATGTCCGTAGAAAATGAAACATCGTCTGAACGGATAACAACTCATTAATTACAACTGATTATAAACAATTGATTTGGAATCAATCATTAGAAAATGTCCGTTAAAAATCTTCTGTAAGGCTAGTAATTCGTTGATCACAAAAGAATATAAAACAATTAATGATTATGTCAGCAGCAAACGAAAAATAGTCTGAAAGCATAGTTATGCCTAGGCCTACTCATTAATTGAAGGCTAATTGTTTCTTAAGCGACGACATTTGCTAATACATACGTTGGTTTCGTGAATACCTCGCAGGTATAATGGGATTGGACAATTTGGATTTCGTGATTCGAACCCTTAACCGGTCTGGAAATCGGTTGAGCAGCTCTATCAGACACGGATCCTACTACAACTCATACCAGAGCAGCGGAAGAAATGGGATCGGGTCATCGAGTCGAAGGTCACGGGAACGTAACCTTATTGACCTAATCAAGGCCGGGAAACGAAGCGGACAACAGGCTGACGACGGAATACTGGAAGTGGCAGAACTTGACCAGAACGAGGGTGTGGAAACCTAGCCATACAGTTACGAGGTTCTGGAAACCTAGCATTGCAGTTACGAGGGTCTGGAAACCTAGCCATACAGTTACGAGATACTGGAAACCTAGCCATAAAGTTTCATCACTGTTCTTGGTTCCATTTGAATTCGCTTCAGATTAGTCAACCTGTGGCAATATTTTTCTCAGAGTCAAATTGACTTGTTTCAATAGATTAATGACGGAATAAAAGCGTTTAAATCCAAACAGCTGAGGTTACGATTGGAAGTTTCGTGTTTCATCAAGGCATTGGACTAACGTATAGCCTACGTCAATTTATTATGTTATTCAATACACTTTTGTTTCGGCCCTGTATTTTGTCTGGGAAATTGGCAATTCATTAATTCATTCATTCATTCAGAGCATTTATATAGCGCCCCTTCAAGAAACTACTCAGGAGCGCTCCCGGCCCAGCCACGACTAAAGAAAAAAGACTTGAGGACTTGTAGAACCCTGTCAGATGGCTTACAAGTAAAAAAACGAAGCTTAAGTGGTAGGTCATTCCAGATGGAAGGGCCAACAATCTCAGGGTTTGACTTTTTAAACCCATTGCTGACTATTCCGATTAAATGAGTCAGGGATGAAAATGGTTTATTATAATGTACGAAACACTATACAATGTTACTTAGAAGAATCATGAAATACTGCCTTTGATAACAAAACTATTTTCATGAATTCTCTGCGAATTTCTAAGCTATATTAGCGTGCAATTAAAACAGTCAAGAACATAAGCGTTGTGTAAACTATTTGCTAACAACTACATATGCATGCCGTATGGTCTACTAACTGCTGTATTATCAATTACCAACTAGCAACTAGGTTAACATGCAAAAAGACCAATAATCACTACTTATATATTCGCTCTTAGATTTGTGTTGAAGCTTAGGCTAGCGAATATATCGCTAGACTGAAACTGATTAAGTTTTACGGAGTCGGCCTATTTGGCTTCTTTTTAGTGCGGTGAAGTGACTATCGCCACCGCCAGCATGCCCACATGGACCCATATTCCACCAGTGCCCATATTAGAGCCTATATGGGTTTCATCTGATGCCCATGGAAATGCTGGCAGGGTCTTAGGCCGACCCAGGTAGAACAGCTTTTTTTATATCTGCACATCTAGTCTACACTCCTATTTCGACTTTTATCAAATATGTTAGGCTTCCCTAAACCACAAAAGTGACTGCTTTGTAGACCAAAAGGAGGTTAGCAATATTATTGGTATAATAAAGGATACACTTACTTACTGTCTTACTTGGAGCCATTTTGGTAAAGGTCAAAGTTAGACTTACTCGCCCATAAAGCCACATAATTTCTACAAAGCTCCAAGCGACCATTGCTTCAATTCATTATCTGCTACTACAGTTAATTTGCGAAACTTGAACGGGCCAGCCTTATTATAATTTGCACGATTCGAGGAAGATGGCGAAGAGAAGAATGAGAACAATGCTTGGCATCAGTGTGGCTGCTGCTGCAGATGAAACTGTCGTTGCCGATGGCATCCCTCCCTCATCCATTCCGGTTCCTCTGTCGCTGAAACCGGATGATTCTACCGCCATCTGGTGAGTCATAGAAGCGTCTGAAGCGGAGGTGATCATCGCAGCTAAAATTGGAAAATACAATAGAGCTATAAAACTGCTGTTATAATAATAATAATAATAATAATAATAATAATAATAATAATAATAATAATAATAATAATAATAATAATAATAATAATAATAATAATAATAATATTAATAATGTAATAATTAATAATAATAATAATAATAATAATAATAATAATTATTATTATTATTATTATTATTATTATTGTAACAATATTTATTCTCTCCATCAATCAACATCAATACTGAAAGCTACAATAGACAAGGATGCAGTAGCTGTCTAAAATGAGCGTCATAAGTGCCGTTAGTGACACATCTCCCTAAGGTCTGACTCCGCTAAAGTGCCGCGGAAAGCCACCGAGTTGAACCGCTGGACAGTTATAGAGAGACGCTGCAGCAAGAAGCAGGTCTCTCTCTTGTCTCCTGTGGACAGCGTCAGACTACGACCTAGATCTGATATAAAGTTTTGGCCAGTGGTGTTAATTGGACCTAAGGTCTCAAGAGCTAGAGGCACGAAAAAGTGCGTGTTTAAGAGTGCATTGTACTTGGTCATTTTCCTGTCCGTGGCGATCTCGGCTGCCGCGCCCGCCGTCGCTGCGGTGGCCTGGATGTATGATGGAGCAAGGGTATCTACCACCGTCGCGTCCCACACCAGATGACGACCCGCGCGCCATGGAATCATTGTCAGGCCGTCTGGTCTTCTGCCGTCCGTGCGTAGTAGACCTGGTGGTTCCTTTATTGACGGAATCCCTGCCTTCGAAAGGGAGCGGTGTATAATGTCATTGATTGTGTTATGTCTGGCAATTCGACCGAAGCCGAGAGAACAGGACAGGCCATGGCTGCCTCTGGCGTCGATTCGGGCTCCACAAGCACATATGTGTGGTTCACATATTGTGGCCCCAAGGCGCAAGCCGACCGCCACCCGAACGTCCTCGTTGTCCAGTCTCAACCCACATGCTGTTATTGGTAAGGCGTGTAGCCAGTCGCTGGCGTGTGGTGACGAGACAGCTTTCAATCGCGCGGTGTTGTATGGGTCCATTGTGTCTTGAAACAATCTCTTGACAGTCTGTTCCAAAAGGGGTTTGTCCCATAGAGCCTGCTTGTTTGTTGGCATGTTTTCTGAATCGTTGAAATCCGTCTTGGATCGCCACTCGGACGTCATGGCTTCAAAGTGTGTGTCCTGTGTGAGATTGAGAGAGTTTAGAATGAGGGTCTGGAGAGGGAGAGTGCTCGCAGCTGATGCCAGAAAGGCCGGAAGTGCCAGCGAAGTCGCTCTCCGTATGCCCAGACCACCCATTTTGATGGGTAGTGACGCCTGTGTCCATTGGAGATCGTTTAAAGAAACGTTCAGAATCTTTTCCAATCCGTGGCGTAGTGTCACGTCGTTATTTTCCAACTCGGGATGTTTATCACAGGGATTATTATTCAAATTAGTTATTATTCAATAATTTCCAAACTAGTTAATATTCAAGTCCCTGAGGGATCCTGTATACCTCGGGGCAAAATAATAATAATAATAATAATAATAATAATAATAATAATAATAATAATAATAATAACAACAACAACAACACCAACAACAACAACAACAACAATAATAATAATGATGATGATGATGATGATGATGATGATGATGATGATGATGATGATGATGATGATGATGATGATGATGATGATGATGATGATGATGATGATGATGATGATGATGATGATGATGATGATGATGATGATGATGATGATGATGATGATGATGATAATAATAATAATAATAATAATAATAATAATAATAATAATAATAATAATAATAATAATAATAATAATAATAATAATAATAATAATAATAAATTGAACATTAAGCTGGACAATATAGACTACTTCTGTAAATAGGAAAATATTAGCCCATACACCCTGCAGAGCATTTGGGCACCAGTTCAGCAAGATGTCCCTTCTAACATGCAATCTTTTCCCATTCCAGTTTCTACTCTTGTCCCAGACTCCCAGCCCAACCCGGCACCTACCCAGTCTTGCCTCTGCACCTGCCTCAGCGCTGTTCCTGTCCTGTTCCTGTCCCAACTCTGTCCCGATCCAGTTCCCATCCCTTCTGTCATTCTTGGGCGAGGAAGAAAGTTGTCCATATTTTGTTATCGTATTTGTACTGTCGCTGAATTGTTCCACTAGTTCCGCGAATCTAAGTGCTAACGCCTAGAGACCAACGCAAGAAATTAATTTATCTAAAGTAATTTAGCTCTCTGGTTACTTAGATAACATCTTAATAGCGTGATATGCCTACTTATTTCTTCCGCATTTTCTGGTGGAGGTGTTTTCGGAAGATCCTGTTGGAAGCTTCCGGTAAACATGACTCCGAGAGCGACAAGGAACAGAGCGAACTTCCCGAGTAACATCGTATCAACTGCCAACTAAAAACATTCATCAGTTACGATTACATGAATATCAGACACGTAAAGCTGTCTGTTCAGTCGTTGACCGGGGAAAATATTGTTTTGGGACAATTCGGACACTTCATATTGTGCGACATCCATTCATTTCAATTCCAGCGCCTCTGATTGGCGTGCACTGCGAGAGGCGCTATATAAATTGATAGATACAATACAATACAATTCTATAGTATGCTTTCTTCAGTGGTCCAAGAAGATGACTTTGTGTAAGAAATGAGATGGCAGCACACCATTACGATGTCATTTATCTTGCATACGTCCTCTGCTTCTAACGAATTGTGGTTCTAATGGTTGTCGAACATCAGTAGAACTTTGCTGTCAGCCGATGCTCTGCTTTGAGAGACAAAGTGCTGCAGCCACTTGAGCGTAAACGCCGAACTTCAAAGCGCCACTCGAAAGCCAAAGCGCGGGACACCAGCTTATTCATGAGAGCAGTTCAGAATTGATCCAGCCGCTCTGCAAGTAAGCCCCAATGTTTCCTGGCGTTGCCCATGCAGCCCTCGGTCGTTGAAGTTTTTCCGTGGGAAACATAAACATCGGTGGGACGAAGGGCTTATATATACTCCACAAGCTAATACGTAGATCATGGCGGTTATATGGCGGATTTGTTTCTCCTTTATCAGCACTCACAATCATCCTGATTTGCTTGTTGCCTTATGGTGACTATATCTTCTCTCCCTTCTTCTGAAGAGTTGACATCCCAGTTTCAACTACATTTGGACGCAACTCTATCTTCTCATTTGCTAGAACTTCTGCCAAGTTGCTTGTTTCCGATATTTCATGAATCTATCTTCTCAGGAACTTCTGCCAAGTTGCTTCTATTCCGATATCATGTAGGCCTATTATATAATAATAATAATAATAATAATAATAATAATAAAAATAATAATAATAATAATAATAATAATAGTGATAAAAATAAAATAATATAATACAAGCATGTTTAAACTTTAAACTAGGTATATACCATTACATACTCATTCATTCATTCATTCATTCATTCATTCATTCGTTCATTCACATGGCTTAGTTAGCGTCCCTCCAGGATACCTACTCAGAGGCGCTCCCAGCCCAACGCCCGCGACAAAGAACAGTTTTCAGATGCTCGTAAAAGGTCTATGCAGAGTCTCTCTAGCTTAAGTAACATGAAGATCTGAAGGAAAGTTAATCCAGTGGTCGGCCCAACCACTGAAAAGGCACGACGTTGCGTCTTTGAAGTGCGCGCAAAAAGAACAACAAGTTCACCTCGAGATGCAGAACGAAGATTTCCGTGGCCAGCCAAACTTGAAGTGGGGCAGCACACTAAAAACCGATGCAGCGAAATTTGACTTTAACATCTGTGTGTGGTAACTAAATGTAACTAAAGTTACATTGAACAAGTACCTGAAAACAGTAACTAGTTACTTTAAAAAGTAATTAATTACAGTAACTATAGCTACTTTTTGCAGTTTAGTAACTATTTACTGTAACTGATTACTTTAAAAAATAACTAGCCAACACTGCATATATACAACATACAACAGCATTTATTTGTATTCAATGGTATAATGCATGGCGCATATAATAACTTACTTATTTGTATCCATAACTTATTATAATAACAAGCTGCGACATGTTATATATTGCCTATTTGCCACTTAAACCGCAGGCGAGGACCGACTAGTTGCTGAGCTGCTGTGCCTGCGCTCCAACCGAAATGTCCCTCCACCCAAGGATCATGGCTTTAAGAACTAATACTGCAATACCCATACAACAGTCTGACTTTGCTTACCTATTTTAGCGTTGGTAGCAAACGATTTCATAAGTCAGCAAAAACAGCGAAAAGAAACAACTTCAACTTACAACTTGAGTCATTAAACAGTCTGTAATTTGACAGTCGCCTAATCCACAGCAGTCTATCGCACTGGAGTCTAGCACGTTCTTCACCCAAGTTCGGGCCCGTTGAAACAGCCGTCTATCATAGGCTACAATGCCATTACAGCGTGGCACTTGCACCGCATAGATGTGAAAACACTGCATCCCACTGCAACCTACTTAACGCATACGCAAGTATCCATTTACGTAATCTTGGCTGGCCTACAGCATGGAACCAGAAAGTGTGATTTATAGCCTACGTATACCGGCAACTTCAGTACATGTGAGCCTAGTGAGCGTGCAGGAACATGTCACATTTGAGCGATATACTCAGCCGCCACGCCGCTTAATCGAATCGAACCGAGAGGAATTCTGTAGGAAATTAGTTGCAGATGGCAAAAATGTAATATGGCATAAATCAAATTCGCTTTATACATCGGCATTCGTCACCAGTTAGGGTTTTGGAGTAGCGGTTCTGCAGTATTGTTTTAGTCAGAGTGACTGACAAAAGACAAATGCAGACTTTTAAAATGCAGACTTTAACCTTAAAAACCCAGCTCGAGACTTTGGTCAAAGAGATTGGTTTAGTCAGGAACGTCAAACGTGGTTTGTCCCCCATTTGATGATCATGATTTTAGGCACAGCAACCTTCATCCGTTTCAAGTGCAGACCAGAGTTAATGTAGCACCTTGAAACCTGGACTTCAGACGGACGGCTCCAAGCGATGAGGGAGTAAGTAGTGACATGCCGTGATTAGCCGATAGGTTAGATAGATCACCTTATAACGCCTATGGAGTACGAGTTCCATTTTCTTCGGAGACGGTAACAGTGTAGAGATCTTGAACAAGTCCTTCACTCACAATTGTTTATTGCCATCTATTGATGCTTGGTCGTTAGATAGTGGCGCTTAATTAAATGCATAATGATGAAAGGTATGATGATGATTTGCCATTGATGGCATCACAACACATAGCAGCATGATTATGATGATCACTGGTAGACAAATGATGACCCGAGGATGATGATGATGCTGGTCATCTGATTGTCGTGAGTGGATGATAATAAATGCATAATGATGATGATGATGATGATGATGGTTTTGATGATGAAAAGGTTCCGGAACTAAACAAATTCAGAATTATTATAATGCATATTTGATTCTAATATTTCTATTTCGATATAATATCAATATAAAAACACTGAAAGCACTGTAATTCGGGTGACGATGATGATGATTTAAAATGATGATGAAAAATTTAAATTGACGATGATTTTTTGATGATGATGATGATCCCGATGACGATGACGATGACGATGACGATGACGATGATGATGATGATGATGATGATGATGATGATGATGATGATGATGATGATGATGATGTGGTGGTGATGATGATGATGATGATGATGATGATGATGATGATGATGATGATGATGATGATGTTGTTGTAATTCACAGCACCAAATAAGAGTTTAGTATTTTATAGTTGTGGAAATGTAGAACGCTCCACTGGAAAACGACTTCATTTGCGTCTTCGAAAAGCACTTCGCATTTGCTTAGCTATCATCATCTAGGCGTCACAAGGAGATCTCTCTAACCAATCCCACGCTATGTCACTACTTACTCCCTCGTCGCTTAGCTGGCCGTCCGTAGTATTGGGCGTCCGTAGGAATCTTTTAGGAGGCACAAAAAAATTGTAAGAGTCAAAGTTTTGAATTATTGGCAGGGGGGACTAACGAAGGTGCCGAAAGCAACCTATCACGTAACCTTAGCGCGCGCTCCAGCGATTAGGGTCTGGCGCGGATCCCAACAGCCGCCAGCGCTTTTGGAAGCATCTGACATGATATGGAGCCTGATTTTATTGTTCTGGGATCCGTTTCAGCTATATCTGTTTATTTAAAACACAAAACTTTTAAAAGTTCAATGTTTTCATATTATTTTTAATTTTTCAGGTTATCTTGACTAGTGAGGATAAGAAATAAAACTGTGGAAAAAATCATTGTTAAAAACTAAGATGATAAGTAAATTTTTTAAATATGTGCAAAATCCAGGGGGCAAATGCCCCTTGCAACCCACATCCGGACGCCCATGTCTGTAGTCGAAGCTTCATCAACTCTGGTCTGCATTTCGAACGGATGAAGGTGACTGTGCCTACAATCTTCACCATGAAATGGGGGACAAACCACGAATCCTTTGTTTTGCTGTTTCGTAATGCAGACTACGATGCATCTTGCCAATTGCTGTGCCCAAAAGTTTCAATTGTAGATTACTGAATCTTCACTTAACCGGCAATGACCCTTGCAATTGGCTGGTACTTGGTAAATACACCGCATGAAGACCCCCACTTGATTAGTAAGGACTACTTGAAGGCTCCACCGAGAGTTTAGTCGGTCTGTTTAGAAAATAGTTTCTTCCCAGTTCTTTTGGAGGTAGGCCTATTGAAAGCCTTGATTAGAAAGCATAAGCTCCTCAGATTCTCAGTTTTCTGATAATTTAGGTTTCCAGAGTTAATTAACTTAGTTAACGTTAAAATCGGACGCACGTATTAACAACTACTGACGTGTTCATGAACCGTTTAGTTTTAATCTTTCGATGTTGTAAACAAACAATGTTCCTTATTGCTGCCATTTAATCGGATAACTAAAAATTCACAAACATAGTTTATCCATAACCATCATAGAATTCACCATTAAAATCATCAAATATTATTTAACAAGTTAACAGAAACAATTCGAAGCAACTGCAGATTAATATAAACTCTGAATGTTCGATGTCATTGGCTTCGAGCGACGTATGGATTTCTGAAAATTAATTCAAACGAAAACCACGGTATATTAGTATAACAGCTCCTGCCAGATATCAGTTCAGTTTGACTACAGCTCACGAGCTAATTTTTAGATCTGATGTACAGTCAGGGCGTTGGGTACAATTTTTAAAGTACAACGCTAGACGGAAGACAATCAGGCCTATATTGTTTTTGTGTTTGATATGCTTCATGTAACGTTTGTGTTAATTATAGTAAATGATATCATATTTCATTACAAAAGTAATCTCTATTTCAAATTTTTTACACAAGAAACCACACCAGGCCTCCATTCAGAAAACGGTCATATTGTGTTACAGTCTGTGACACTCGTTGATCTGGCATGGATTTGGATTTGACATGGATTTCGCAAGGAATGTGGTCTAGCGGAAAAAATTACACTCATTTTCATTATAGGCTAACTGAAAAAAAGAATTATAAACTTGATTGTGAATAACATAATCTGCGGTCTTGATCTTATATTCCTTGCAGAAAAATACAATGTAAAACAGTGAAGTGATCATGCAAACTCTGCCAACAGTCCAGCATGCCCACATGAAGCCCATATAGGACCAATATTGCGACATGGGGGCCCATAATATAAAGCCCACATGGGTCCTATATAAAGCCCATATGGGTCCTATCTAATGCCCACGGAAACAGCGAAACACCTGACGGTATTCTGTCACATGACCTTAACGCATATTCAGAAACGCTTAATTACACCACAACCAATTAACACAGAATACAATCAATACATACATGTAGATGAAAAGAAGGATATTGCATAAAAAACTTACATTCTGAATAGTTTACGCGAATTATGCAAGAATATTAACGACGCCAAACGTTGGATAACCACAGTTCATGCAATGCATGTTGTTGGAAATCCATTGGCCGAGTCAAGCAAGCAAAACACGCGCATTACACAAAGAATGCAGCATAGACCAATATAGAAAACGACAATTGTAGGCCTATATGCATAAAATAAATACAACAAGCTTTAAAATAAAGAAATGCGGCATAAAGGAAATATTTATTGACGCAAACCTTGCCGAGGAACATGAAAAAATACGATACTTCATTCCAATAATATTTGAAGTCATCAAGCACCATTGTTAACATGTAGATAGATATACATCAAATTTAAAGTAACCATTACATGTTTCGTCAAAACAGAGCCTTTCTGACCCACAATGCCGATACGGTTAGACAGAATTGGCAGTGTGAGTCTAAAGCTTTGCTGAAATTCATCAAATACGGCTTTCAAACAGAACTCATCTACCTAATGTATGACAACTCTCTGACAGTGTTTCAAGCCTGTACAACACATACAGGCGTACGGTAGTTCAGGGAAGTTATGAAATTGAAATCGTCTTCATGATAACAGTAATACCAATCAGATTGTGCAGTGTCTAAGAAATTGGTAATTAAATAATTATTGTTAATTAATTATGTTGGTATTACAATATAGTCACATGCATATATATTCATAAAAAATACAGTGCAGAGACAAATATGTCTCTTTGTTGCGTCATTAACTAACACTAAATAAATTAACTAATTTAATCTTTTGTACAACCTAATCAATTATTGTGCATTATGACCGAATATGGAATATTCAACGAGGCTGCTTAAAATAACAGCTGAAAACAGTTAAAGACTGGGAACAGTAGGCCTATTGTAATTGTAATTAAAATCGAACATTTATATAGCGCTGCTTAAAATCAGCAGCGCTCTCGACCTGCTTCAGTACCTGCGTCAGAGAACAGGAAAGTCTTAAGGCGTCTATAAAGATATCAATGAATTTCTGTTATGTTCCACGAATACCTGTACATATCAATTTTCACAGGTTAGTGGTAAAATAGGTCGCTTAGTTAGGCTGTTAACTAACAGCGCGAAATATTTGGTTAGACTCGTAGCACACGGCTAGTTTTTCAAGTTTCATGCTATCTATGTATCAGTGAGACATTGACTTTTGACCCTGGAATATTTACAGAATGCGAATGATCTGAAGACATAATTAACATATCAAAGCGCCTTGGCCGCGATTTTAAAAGACACAGTGTCACAGTGGTGCTTGAGAGATTGTACATGATCTAGCAGTAATGGCGATACTCAAAGACGGTTACTTCGAATCTGGCAAACAACCATGGTCTACGTACTTCATACAAATAAACATGCTACAACATCGACTATTAAATGCGCTATCATGTAGATAACTTGTTTACCGTTGCTATAGTTTGCAATATTCGACAACAGTTTAGGCAATAATTCAACAATTCAGAAGATTAACATCGGCTTTTCTAAGATGCCATCGAAGTCCTTAACCTTAAGGCAGTCATCACCGATTTAGGTGTTTAGCCTTCGTCGAAGACTTTTCTTCACTCGGCGGATTCTGTGAAAAAATGGCACAATCATTATTATTCAGTCAAAAAAAAGCACCAGTCATTATTACTCAGTCAAGAAAGCACAAGTCATTATTATTCAGTCAAGAAAGCACAAGTCATTATTATTCAGTTAACATCTTACTAAATTACTTTGCATGCTAATGCAATGCATTTACTTTTAGGTCACTATAGAGACTCCTAAGAACCGTGATCGCACAGTCGAAGGCTCTGTCAGTCGAACTACAAACACGATGACAGCGAGCGAACAACATGACATAATTTTGCCTCCTAAATCGTATTGATCTTCTAGATGGGATAGTCTTTTGTGGTTAGTGCTGGACTGTTTTGTGGTTAGTGCTGGATTGGTTAGTGCTGGACTGTTTGTTGACCGAAAGGTCGACGGTTCAAACACCACCAGAGCAGACTATTGATTCGAGATTTCTGCTCCGTCTTTGCCCTGTTGAACGCAGCTATAATTAGTAGGCCTACACTGTTTGTACACTATCGGTGGGAAGAGCGGATGGCGAAGGAGAGGCCTGGTTATACCCGTTCTCATATGCCGAGGCTAAGAAAGTGAAGTCGCTAACGCTTCGTTGATTTGACTCCCTTTCAGGCTGCCTCCACCACCTCCTCCATCTCCACTACCTCCTCTACCACCATCTCCTCTCACCTCCACCTCCATCTCTCATCCTTCTCCTCCCCCTCTTCCTCCTCCTCTTCTTCATCTTCCTCCTTCTTCTCTGGTCTACACTTTGAACGGATGAAGGTTACTGTGCCTACCTTGATCCGAAATGGGGGACAAACCACGAATTCTTTGTTTTGCTGTTTCTAATGCAGACTACGATAAATTTATGTAGCGCGATTATCGTTATTATTATTTTCTCCTCCTCCACCTCCTTCTCCTTCCACATCTCCTTCGCCTTTTTCTTCACCTTCTTCTTATTCTCTTCTTATTTCTTCTTCTTCTAGATAGTCTAGTTATTTCCTTCCATTCTCCATAAAAGTATAAGGTTTGCACTCAAACAGACCGATTCATAATTAAGTAGATACGTTTAAACTGCTTGCCCTTAAAGAAGCAGTTGAGCTGAGTAAAGAAGCTGACCTTATTGGCTCTTAGCCTCTGCGCTGCTGCTATCCAGCTCTCCTCCATTCCAAGTCCTCCGGACTTCCTGTCTCCGTTGCTTCATCAGCTGCTTGTACTCAGACACACGGAGCTTCTTCCCATTAACGACGCAAGTTCGCTTCGGTCGAGGCCTTTCAACAGAACAAATTTAACCGAATTATAAATCAGTTTGTATTGACTTACTGCACATGTAGCATTTGACTTTCTGCAGCATACATTTTAGAACTCTCTTAAAACGCACTTGTTTAGATCAGTCATCAGATACTAGCATTCTACTTTACAATGATCCCGTCCTAAGCAAAAAGGAACCGGAACGCCGGCTTCAGGAGCCATGTTAATCTAGAGAATTTTAGGCAAATACTGGAAGAAAATAAAGAAAGGAAATGTTGCTGCCAAAAAAGAACCGGAACGCCGTTCCGGTGCGTTCCGGTCCCTAATTTAATCGACTAGTCAAGCTCCTGAATGTTTTTCATTGGAATGTTTGGTAGCCCACATCATTTAAAACTTTCGTTCATATTTTCTGGACATTTCAATCTACAACCACGTTTCCTTATGTCCTCGCCTGGTGGCAGGAAAATTAATTTTTCTGTAA
This sequence comes from Aporrectodea caliginosa, assembly GCA_020284085.1. NCBI lineage: Eukaryota > Metazoa > Annelida > Clitellata > Crassiclitellata > Lumbricidae > Aporrectodea > Aporrectodea caliginosa. The sequence goes on from JACEVL010000078.1 coordinate 1,451,972, forward strand.
CTGGAAGCCTGCATGCGTTATATCAGTTGAGGTTCAAAGGTAATATGCTTAGGCTCTGGAGATTTAGAAACAAATGAAAGCTGTAAATGAGTAAGGATGTACTGTCTGTGCACAGGATCTTGTGTTAGTCCATAAGGGTCAAATGGCAGAAAATAGTCGTTTGAATTTGATAATAATTATATCTATAAGGCTAACTGTGCATCATTAGGAGAACATAGAAGAGTGTGTACAATTAAAAGATTAACAATGATATCACAGCATATTAAATTCGATTGTTGAACGGCCTATAATATTATGTTAACTATTTGAGAATACTGACTTGTATCTGTAGTCTGGATGTTCCGCTATGTGCTGCTTGCTGAGTCGAGACTGTTCTTCGTAGAATGGTTGCTTCTCAACGTTTGACATGGCCTTCCAACGAGCACCTATTGGAATAGACAATAGCTGTTTGGTTAGATTGATACCAGGGTCGGGATTTGTCAAGGGAGTAAATTGAAATTGGGAGTAAACTTTAAAATAACCTGCATGTTTGCATGCATACGTGCATATATACTATTAACCACAACAATGAAATTGTTAAGGGAGTAAACTGAAATTGCTTGCTTATTGCTGAAAAATGCATAGCATGCATGCATGCATGCACAATTTTATACATATACATGTATATATCTCCTTCAGGTTTGAATTAGTCCCTCCCAGCGGAAGGTTCAGCCACTCGCGGATCCTTCTTCTCCACTTTTTTCTGTCGTTGGTGTCTTCTTTCTTCAATCTGAGAGACTTCAGGTCTTGTTGAATCATGCCTCCACATTTCTTCTTGTGCCGTCCCCGACTGCGGCGTCCGCTGAACTCTCTTGTGTTGTTTGTATGTTAACAGAACACTTACACGTATACATACCTACATTCATGTATACGTACATGCATACACTGTTGCATTAGTACAGGCAGACATTCAAGTATACAGACCTAAGCCCTTTAAAAGTTCCGAAACGCATTGATTGTATTGTATACTAGACTGAGAATTGGTGAATGCATGCATACCGAGGATTTTGCTGATGTTGGAGTTGTGCATATCAGGAGATGCCTTGAGGATTTTTCTCCTTTCTTCCTTTGCCCAGACCATGAAGGCGTTCATCGGACGCTTAATGTGGCCTCGTGCTTTGTCCTCTGCATCAGTATATGTCTGGTTTGGATGACTCGACACAGCACCACCACCACCACTACCACCACCAGCGGATTCAAAGCTCGACACCGACCCTAGAAATCATGTCAGAATCGTTTATTTGGTTTCATGCTCTGCTCTGCTCTATAAGAAATACTGTTGAGCGTAGGTCTACATATGTTGAGCTATATGCACCAATGGGGGACTCTGTGAGCAGTTCCTTTAAGCGGCGATAGGCGTCGCGAGTATGTGATGTGGTCTAAGCAGTACTTCCGTAAAGTCACTTTAGCGTAAATAAACCATAGACATCATATATTAAGCGTAAGATGTCTATGAAATAAACCTACCGCACAACAGAGCACACAATATTACCTAGAGTAGCCAAACAACATCCCATCCTGGCGCCACCTATGGCAGCCATTTTTACAGAGTCCCCCATTAATGTTGCATTCTGGCTCATCGGCACTGTGTAGACTTTTATGCAACAATTATTGTTGATCACTCGGCCAGCAACACTGGTGTAGACCCAAGTTGCAACAGATTTGTTGATAAATAAGTCGACATTATTGTTGAGAGAATGTCTACTTTTGTGTAGTGTTATTCATCTACATCTATATTGCGAATATGTCCACAATTTTAATATATAGTTGGTGTCAATTAATATACATGTTTGCATGCCTCAATCAATCAATCAATCAATCTATCAATCAATCAATCAGTCAATCAATTTATTTTATTGCCTACCATAGAACGTAACATTGTAATAACATGAAAGTGTTTAACCCAGTATATGAATCGTTCTAGTGGATACAAAAGGGGAAGCACAAAAGCGGAATCTGTGAACCGGTTGGATAGGGCCACCTACATGTATGTACCATACCAGAACATACATACATGCATGATATATGCATACATACACAACATTTAAGTTCAAGTTGACTTTAATCGTAAAGTAGTTAAAGTTATTCTAAAGTTCCATTTGTAATTTCCTTCAATTGCAGCTAACGATCACATAATATACAAACTGCTGTATGAATTTTAACAAATTTCAAATGCGCTCACCTCTCTGAACCACGTGGCTATTGACCATCTTCCCAGCGGAAGAGGAGCAAACTGGAAAGACAGTGGAAGATGCAGAGAAAGGGAAGAAAAACGGAGCGCCATCTGGGCGTTGGGAAGTTAAGGCAGATGATGAAAGGACCTGGAGTCGAATCTGTTGCCTCAGAGATTCGGTCACGGGATAAGACGTCAGTTCGAGGCCCATCGGAGCGTAACTGGTTGGCGGACAGGGGTGAAGTATTTGGCCCATCGTGGAGTGACTCTACAGTCGGACATATACAGAGACATATACTAATAAGAGGAATTCAATGTTAATGCAGTTTAAAGGTGATTGGTAATAATATATTCGTTTATTGGTTATGAAACAGGAAGACACACCTATATCTGATACATGTGGTAATAGGAATGTTTAGAATGAGTGTAGTGTTTTTAGTCATACAATGTCAGATTATAGCACCAAGAGAGCTTCTATATAGGATTGATTGCATGATTGAGAAATTAACTGATTGCCTATTGAGTCTTTGAGTTTGATCTATTTGGTGCTGCCTTGAAAATATGGCTCCTGGTCAGCTCAAGACCCATCTTGAATAGGAGGTCTCGATTTGAGACTGATTTCTAAAGAATGATGAGTAGTGTTAAGTACCCATTGACATAGAACTCAATGCTCACCGGTTGACTGCGGAACATAGGCGCAGACGTCACGTTGACGTAATCTCTTCTGTTCACAGGTTCATCGTTCACTAGACGTTCGATATTTTCAATTGCTGATGTTGCTGGCATTATCTCTACTTGTCTGAACGCAGCCTTGAGAGGAGAGATGTCACGCGAAAAGGCAGGCACAGTTCCAGGGATGAAGTGGCCCGTGGAGAGCATCGGTTGGTGTCGAGGGCTCGTCTTGTGCGATTCCCTGTCATCGAGTTGGCTGGAGTCAGTCAAGCGTGCGAAGGTTGAGGTTCTAGCGTGGTCACAGAACCGTGAAGCGGATACGTGTGGAGCCTGGTGAGGTGAGCAAGGAGATGCGCTACAATGGGCCGAGTCAGAGCTGTCTGGGTGTTGGCCGTGACAGCTGAGGTTCAACGGGGCCTCACAGGAAGCTGTTTGACCCTCCATGGGCTCCACTGGAGCGCGGCGATGCCAGCCAGCTTGTACCTCTGAGGGCTTCTCTGGAGCGCATCGGTGCCAACCGGAGTGTGCCAAAGAGATGCGGGTGTCAGAGGGAGAGGGCACTGATTGGACAGGAATGCCAATGCCTGAAGGAGGAGGAAGAGAACGTGGTGGAGAACTGGCGAACTTTTCGACCACACTTGGAATGACCGGAGTGACGTTGCGCGGAACTTCCATTTCGTTCTTCTTGGAGCCAAATGAACCAAGTTGTCGTTGAAACATAGCACCTAAAATAAGTATAAAAAGTTGCAGTCAAAAGCACTGCCCTATATTAATCAGATCTTACAGTCCGCGTTACAGTGTCTATAGTGAAATACCAACCATGCAACGATATCAGTTTACTTTCACTGTAGATTTTGTGTTTCATTTGCTTAAAAGGTATTCAGTTATTTTATTCGTAACTAAGTCATCAATATGCTAGGCTGAACTGTATCTACTACTGGCATAACTGCTTTGCTAACATCTTTCATAAAATGAGTCGGAGAGATACTGAAAGAGAGACATGAAGATCCTTTGATTGGAGAGTGGTTGAGGCGGAGATGGTTGATTGACAAGTGGTCACGTCAACTAAGAGGAAATGAAAGATGGAGTTGAAAGAAGAGGTAGTTTGGAGAGGGGAACTGGTCTAAACCGGCTACGGTTAAGCGGGCAACATCCGATGAGCTGAAAGATTAATTACCAAGTGAATCTCGTTGACCGATGGAAATCGCGGACTCTTAACGTTGTTTTGTTACGGTTCTTGTAGTTTGTTATAAATATTTCAGCAGTATCCATAAACAAAAGGATGTCTACGGATCTTCGGAAGATTTACAGCACCCACGAGAGCAGAAGTAAGCCTAAGTCCACTAAGGTTAAGCTGACGAGCTTTAACACCGCTCGCCGCTAAGATACAGACGAGCCTAACAGCAGCAAACTTCCCGGGGTTGATTGAAACCGGACTTGTTTTGCTCCGGTGTACCAGAACCCGCACATACTTAACTACTGATACAGAACAAACACTGGTTTTTGTTGGGTCATACAAAACAAACAGTAGCCTACTTTCTATACTCAGGTTGGAGCCAAATAAACCAAGTTATCGTTGAAATAAAGTACCTTAGAAAAGAAAGTAAATAGCAAGAGTTGCAGTCAAAGCACTGTCCTATAGTAACTGGATCCTGCAATCCGCGTTACAGTTTCTATAGTGAAACACTGAGGCAACAATATCAGTTAACTTTTATTGTAGATTTTTTTGGTTTCATTTGCTTAAAATGTATTCAGTTGTTTTTCAATAAAGTATATACTTACTTACTTTACTTGCTTACTTATTGGTAACTAAGTCATCAACATGCTAGGCTGAACTGTATCTACTACTGGCACAACTAATTGCTAACATCTTTCATAAAATGAGACGTAGAGATACTGACAGACAGACATGAAGATTCCTCTGATTGTAGAGTGGCTTAGGCAGAGATGGTTGATTGACAGGTGGCCATGTCAAATAAGAGGGAATGAAAGAACCAGTTGAAACAGGAGGACGTTTGGACAGAGGAACTTAGCTAAAGCGACATCCGATGAGCTGAAAGATTAATTGCCACGTGCGTCTTTTGACCGATGGAAATCGCTGACTCTTGACGTTGTTTTGTCTATATGGTTGTTGTATTTCATTGTTATAAATATTTCAGTAGTATCCATAAACAAAAGGATGTCTACTGATCTTCGGAAGATTTACAGCACCCACGAGAGCAGAAGTAGGCCAAGTCCCCTAAGGTTAAGCTGACGAACTTTAGCACCGCTCGCAGATTACACCAACAATCATCCCCAGGGTGGCTTGCCTAAAATGTATTCAGTTGTTTTATTGGTAACTAAGTCATCAACATGCTAGGCTGAACTGTATCTACTATTGGCATAACCAATTTGCTAACATCTTTCATAAAATAAGAGGGAGAGATACTGGCAGACAGAAACGAAGATCCATCTAATTGGAGAGTGGTTGAGGCGGAGATGGTTGATTGACAGGTGGCCATGTCAACTAAGAGGGAATGAAAGACGGAGTTGAAAGAAGAGGCAGTTTGGAGAGGGGAACTTGTCTAAACCGATTCTTGAAGTTGTTTTGTTATGGTTCTTGTAGTTTGTTATAAATATTTCAGTAGTATCCATAAACAAAAGGATGTCTACGGATCTTCGGAAGATTTACAGCACCCACGAGAGCAGAAGTAGGCCTAAGCCCCCTGAAGTTAAGCTGACGAACTTGAGTACCGCTGGCAGATTACACTAACAATCTTCCCCAGGGTGGCTTGAAACCGACACTTGTTTTTGCTGAGGTGCGCCAGAACCCGCACATACTTAACTACTGATGCAGGACAAACACTTGTTTTTGTTGGGTGACACAGAACAAACAGTACTATCAATACTCAGGTTGAAGCTTTTTCGTTCATATAAGTGATTCCACTTCATATACATGTATCTTGCTGTACTGCTCTACTTTCCACTAACAATTCTATAGAAGGGGATTTATTGGATTTGGGTTCTTACCTGGCTTTTGGAAAAACGCCATTTCGTGGCCCTGTAATATGTAAAAAAAGGAATTAAACTCAGTATACATGTAAATAAATAATTAAATAAATGAACAAATAAATAACAAATAAACAGATTACTAGATAAAATAAACAAGTAAATAAATAGATAAACAAATACATAGAGGAATAAATAAATTTAAAAAATACAAACAAATAAATAAACTGCTATAAACAAATACATAGAGGAATAAATAAATTTAAAAAATACAAAAAAATAAATAAACTGCTAAATGTCTAGATACAATAGCAACTTGTTCATTCAGACCAAGGTAGGATTTATACCCGATTGTGTGCTGCCTTCTTGCGTGCCATGTCCTTCTTCAGGTGCTCCAGGTAGGAGATCATGTCTCCGATCTGTCTCTCCTTGTCTTCTGCGGTCTCTGATCGGCTGATCGCTTCCGCAATCGTCTCAATGACGTCATCCTTTGTGATTTTTCGTCTTCTGACGCAGTCTGCGTCATCGTCACGGACGTCATTGTCACTGTGCTTCCTTCTCTCCGTCCTTCCTCGCAAAGGAAGTACGGCCAACGTACCAGTGCTACTCAAGTACGGTTCGTCATTAACGCGAATCCTCTGTAGAATACGCGATTCCACACCGCGTCGTGCGTCGTAATGGGCGTCATTTGAAGTTATATGACGGGCGTCATGGCGGGCGTCATGGCGGGCGTCATGACGGAGTCGGTGAATTCTGGTGTCAGCGATGTCAAAGACATCGTCGTCGTCATTTTGGAGTTTCGTGAATAGGTTTCCTCTGGTGCTCGTCACTTGGTCCTCAGCCGAGTCCTGGAGGGTCTTATCGAACTGGGGGCTCCGAAGGGCAAATGATCTCTTCCAATCAGATGCTGAAGACATCATACCTATCAACATATCGAACCACAAACAAATCAATAATAACTGAACTAGTGGATAAACATATTTAAATCACTTCGTCGGAAGAAGAAAAAGAAGAGGAGGAAAGGAAAGGGAAGAAGAAGAAAAGAGAAGGAGGAGAGGAGGAGATGGAGGAGGAGGAGGAGGAAGAAGAGGAAGAAACGCACTACGTCAAGTGATAATTTTAATCTGAGTCTGTGATGGTTTGCTACTATTGTAAAATATAACATTATTGTTATTATAATTAATTAATTATAATTATTATTTATTATTAAGTATTAGCCTACTATTTATTAATAATGATAATCAATGGTAATACTACTTTTGTAATTATTTTATTATTTTAGTTTCACTGTCCTTTACAGCCTGAGTGCTCACGGTCCTCACGGACTAGCTCAGTCCATAGATAGGCTACGCTTAAGGAAAATGTTTAAGACCTATTCCAAAGAGATGCTCCAGAAAATATTAAACCCTCTGTTTTTGCCTGTCTGATTACCCGTCTGACGGCATTCAGCCAACATCGAACGAGTTTGATGAGTACCTTCTTGTTTTCCAACAGAAAATAAAACGTTTTAAAGTTGAAAATTATTATCTCCCACTAATGTGGACCAAGTTCTGCAAACTGGGCTCTACCGGTTGCAATAATATTATAGTCCTTTTAGCCACTGACGACTACAATTATGTTAATTTTCTTGCTGTTTTGTATGCTTTAATTGTGGTCGTTTGTCTTGCACTAATAAACATTACCTACCTTCTACGTACAAGAGGGATCATTATTATGTTGAATGACAAGGTTTTATTTGTATGTAGGCAGGTTATATAATCTGGCCTTTGCGCTTTATTGCTAAATTGCCGCCTAAAACATACAATTATCTGACCGTCCGATTATAAAAATTGTTCCCTTCAACGACCAGCGTTTACTTAAGTGGACGAGGATGCAATTCAACACGTCGTTAAAGGATATCCCGATGGAACTGATTCACAGAGAGCTTAGTAAGAGGTCAATCAGAGTGGAAGTCGTGCCTAAGAATGCTAATTAGACACCAATAGAGAACAACAATACTGCTTATCCGGTCGAATGCTGCTTTTAGGACGATGTGGCCTCATACGAACAGACACTCGGATACCATTACGCCTGGTTATTGGACGTCTTTGAAAGGCCCATATAAACTAGGGATGTCAAGGAGCCGGCCCCAGGGTCATTTCTGGCCCGCTGACGATGTTTTTCTGGCCCGTGGAGTCTTGCCTAAAGACTACACAATTTGAGATGAAAAATTCAAATTTGTCATTCTTAAGGCCTTATTTATGAGTTTTATGTGATGTTCGTGACTGATAGCGAAGATCAAAATTAAGATTTCCAAAGCTTAATTTGACTGTTTGCATACTAAAAATGCACCATTTAAGATTTAGTTCTGGCAAAAAATTGGGAACTTGATTACCGAGCTTCCTCCCAGAAAGTTACCCCCGTTTTGCTCAGGCGCCTTCGAAACCCTGGCCCGCCACTTGCTGGAAAATATTTTCACTGGCCCGCCATTAAAAAATGGTTGACACCTCTGATCTAAACGAAATCCTGTATACGTGTTAGGCTACCATTCTTTCTAGGTCTCTTCCTACAGCCTTCTCCCTTCTCAAAACCTTCTTCTTCTCTAGGGGTTCTCGCACGGAGAGCGCTACTAAATGGCCACTGCTCTGAGCGGCGCTATATAAATGAATAAATACAATGCAATGCAATACAAAATCAACTATCTTTCAAGTATAGCGGACAGTAGTAGTTGCACTTATTTGCATAACCGGGTTCGCTAGATGGCGCAAATGAAACAGCCAGGCTGAGCCAGCTTGAAAAACTGTCTTTTTGAACTTCAACCTCTTGGTAAACAGTTAAGAAAGCTAGCATCTAAACTATCGTTCAACTCCCACTCGTATTTCAATTTATTGATCACGGCAGTTATAGCCTACTATCTAATAAGAGACCAATTAGACAAGCCCACAGAAAAGCTACTAGGGCCTATATCGTAAAAATAATATACACCCGAGTTTGCAGTAAATAAAGGCGAACCTTTCAACTTAACAAAATATGTTGCCTGCGATTTAAAAATTCCCTAGGAAGCCAATGAGAGAATGGAGACGTTAAGTAGCTACAGCATTGTCTGCTTAATTTATGCGTCCTTATTGCAAATATAGGCCCCACGACAGCCTAGAAATCAACAAAGCTTGCCACATGTTGACAACAATTCGTAGTACATAAGTAGGCCCTATGTGATATACAATAATATAGAGACATATATTTTAAATGTTGTTCCCATTCTTTCGGCTTCTGCGACTTAATTTATAGGCATCTACGGACATTAACACTTTAACAACGATAGTGTAAAAAAATTACCTGGGAAACCAGTGCAGCTGTCGTTAACATTTTAACGACGGAATGCATTGGTTTCCCAGTCGCTTTGAGTTGAAGTGTCAAAGTGTTAATGGTTAGCCTAACATTTGCGCTTGGTGGAGTTACTGAATGAACACTAATTCACTAGCCCAGATAGCTACATTGGTAAGAGCGTAGGCTCATGCGCCTCTGTGAAAGAGAGCATGCGGATCGCGGTTTGCTTTCCGAAGGTGGTTTATTTAAGAGATTTAAATCTCGGGCTAGCACGGTCCTTGCACGGGGACCTTAAATGGCGTGGCGTCCATTCAAACGGGCAGTGGTGGTGAAGGATATCACCCGATCAATTCATTGAAAATGAGCAGAGTCGAAGCCATATACGGTCGCTATAGAAAGACGCGAACATTAACATGTCACTATTAACAAACCAGCAGTCTCCGACAATTTATCGAATCTCCTGTTCAGTGCTTAACGTGCAGTAAAGGTATGCGGCTAGAGTCTCGAGATGATCAGAAGTATGTACGTCGGTGAACAGGCGTCTACCACTGAAGACAATTGATCAATCAAAAGGTCGTATAAAGTGTGTGGTCGTGAGACAATAAAACGATTGACCCGTTTACGCCGCGACTCAGTAGCCCCCCCGCGACCAGAAATACTAATTAGCAGTCAATCGCAAAATGGCTGTTATCTCGCCATGTGAAATCACTCATATGTCTTTACACATTTATGTAGTGACAACTGGGCCATACAGAACAGGTCGCCGAAGGCTTTCCGTAACTGGGTATCTCTCTCTGTCTCTATGTCTCTCTCTTATCACTGTCTCTTTTTATACCACTCTATCTCTTTGTCTATCGCAAAATTGCTGTTATCTTGCCATGTGAAATCACTCACACGTCTGCAGGCCTACACACCTTTATTTAGGGACAACTAGACCATGCGATCTGAACAGATCCCCGAAGGCTGCCCATAACTGTGTATCTCTCTCTGTCTCTAAGTCTTTCTCTTATCACGCTCTCTCTATAAATATGTCTTTGTCTATCGCAAAAAACCTGTTATCTTGCCATGTGAACTCACTCATACGTCTTCACACGTTTATGGAGCTGTTTGTAACCTACATTATTTTGAAGATGTGGGGTAAGGACGCGCACCATTTATAGACATTGACTGGTGTAGCTAAATTCCGCGAGGGACACGATGATCAAAATTCGTCCTTGATACGAAAGTGCTTTTTAAATTGTCGATATCATAAACATCGTTTTGTCAATCAATCAATCAATCAATCAATTAATCAGTCAATCAATCAATCAATCAATCAATCAATCAATCAGTATTCGTTTCTTCAAAAGCTCTAGCTGACATAGACTGGTAAAAGTCACTTTTATTATCTATATGGCACAGCTTCTAGTGATACGCGCGTCGTATGCACTATACAGTGTAGGCCTACAATAGGCATAACTTTGCCTTTGCAATAGGGAGCCATGCAAGACGCCCCTCACGTCCTACATCTCATTTTACCAACGCGCCATCTCGCGAATGATAGGCTGAGTGGACCTTTGGGAGGGTTGCGGGAAGCGATCCCGCTACTTACTGCTCTTCACACCATGCAGTGATGTTACCACTACTCTATGGACTCCCCCCACACACAGGACGTTAAGGTGGTCAATTTCTCAGTGCAGGGACTATGTAAAACAAAGGAAATCGGTGACTCCTTTCATTTGTGTTCCGCTAAGTGATACTGATTATTTCGCTTAAGTTTATTAATTCATTTTAATAATAAGTTTTAAATAAGCAACGACCACTGTGTTGCCGCCTTGTGTTGCAGTTACGAGCATAACCCAACAATCCACAGGAGACCACTAAACTCAGCTCTAAAAGTAGGCCCTATCACTTCCTTAATCCTACTTTCTTGCCGCCTTGTGTGTTTCAATTAAGAACACAGCCACTCACAGGAAACCATAAAATCAGCTTTTAGCAGTATTACTCTCCAAATCCTACTTCCATATCCGAAACCACAAAAAACTATCGAAACGATTGAACTTCGAGGAATGAAACTAATCCCATGTAAAATTATATTAAATTGTAATTGCAAAAATATCAATGAAAGTCAAAATCTTGAACCTTTCGTGAAACACACGCGCTTATCATAACTAACCGATAGCCAGTAGGCCTAATCGTTTTATACATAGGCGCCGACTCTCTGTGAGCCTTGGGTGCGAATGCACCAGAGAGAAAGTTCAGTGGGTGCGTCAAACCCAAAAGAATTCGGACCAAATTAAAAATTTTCACAGTAAATTCCTGTAGATCAATCAAGTAATTCATTAAAACAGTAGCCCATTGACTGTACAATAAATTTTCAAATGTCCTATATAAGACAGGCTACATGTAAATTTCGGAACATGGAAGCAGTGAGCTTGCACAACTATGCCAGTCACCGTCACGTGAGTTTCAAATACTTTTTCTAACCACGTATAAACCTTGACAAGAAAACAATTTTCTAACTCCGAAAATTCGCTAAAACTCACCTAGGGCACTGTAGAAGATGAAATAAATTTTCCCGTAGAACGCATGCACTCAGAGACAAAGGCAAAAGTCTGCGCCTATGGTTTTATATTATACAGATGCAAAGTATATATCTCTTCTTCTGAATGCAGTCCCACTTAAGCTCAATGTCCCCAAATCCCCAATACGCTGGGATGCAACTGCGCTACATTAGAACAGGTGGGAAATCAGTTACGTATCAGCAACCGGTCGAATTGAGGAAGGTGATGCTACAGTAGAGAGACATTAAACCACGAGGATGAAGTACCTCTGGTGGCTGACAAGCGAACACTAGTCTTCCTTGAGAAACACCAAGACCGAGACATTTGGCAATAGAGGAACACTTTGAGCGGTCCTTCGAAGGTTACCAGTGCACGCGAGAAGGAATTTCATCCCGGACGAAGCTCTCATATGTTGTAGGTGGATTAGAAACATGTAATAGGATGAAAACGGAGCATGAGGTGACAGTTTGACTCCGAGCAAGGACCTCGGGCAAGTTGTTTGCGAACATGTGCTTCTTCCACCAAGCACCATAATGGTAGCGGTGTAAGTTAGGACGTGAAAGGCTATAACTGCAATGCACTGCCATGTCCAGGACCTTTGGATTCGTCCATTGCCGGTGTCCCGAGATATTCTATCCTCCTAAAGCATATTCCCCGGATGGAATAAACCGCTTTAGAGTATCCGGGGGGGGGGGATAAACCATTCTATCCCCCCAACGTCATACGCATCACGATAGCCTCGACGAAAATCCAGTCAAAATCACCAGAAACATAGTAAATTGATTTCAGGTCGACTTACAAACTAAAGATACGCAATTTAAAAATGTTATGTGTACAATAATCCAAACAGTCCGACTGAATACACTTAGAAACCGCCAAAAAGCGAAAGAAACTGAATACTCCATTTCGCTAAGGGGGATACTCGTGTATGGGGGATAATCTACTTCGTGACACCGGCTCAAGGGATGAAGGGAAGGAAATGAACGCCCCACATGGGGTGTGGGAGCCTTACTTAACCCAATGACGGTAAACGGCTCAGAAAAGAATCAAAACGGCTCAGAAAGAACTTAAACGGCTCAGAAGGAACCAAAACTTTCTAAAACGGCTCAGAAAGAACCAAAATGGCTCAGAAAGAACAAAAACGGCTCAGAAAGAACTAAAATGGCTCAGAAAGAACCAAACTGGCTTCGAAAAAACCAAAATAGCTAAGAAAGAAACGAAACGGCTTAGAACAAAGGCCGTCATCCACGAAGCAAGACAAACACGAGACGATGGACTGTACCAACTCATCCATGCAGGACCAACAGCCAGAGTTCAACGTGAACAAAAGCTAAACACTCCGCCTTTGAAAATAGGCCTAAGATCGATCCCTCAGCAAAATGCATAGACCGTACACTCTCTCTCTCTCTCTCTCTCTCTCTCTCTCTCTCTCTCTCTCTCTCTCTCTCTCTCTCTCTCTCTCTCTCTCTCTCTATATATATATATATATATATATATATATAATATATATAATATATATATCAGCGGTTTTCAAACTTTATTTTTATTGTACCCCCAGGTAAAAAATCGAATGTTGGCGTACCCCCAACAAGGTAAGATCAAAAACAACATGCGAGCTTGAATTCCCCTTGCAATTAACAACTCCTTTTAATCATTGGTGAAGCAAGGTAGTAGTCATAGGTAGAAATTTTTATAGTAGGCTAATATAATTTTAACTTAAGAATGTAGTCATATCAGCAAAAAGGAAAAATAAAATCACTATTAGAAAGTGTTACTGTGAGCAGTGGGCTTGTTTTTACAAGCACAGATTTACAATATTAGGCCTATCTGGTTTAATATCTGTCAATTTCAAACGCAAATCTGGTTCGAGTTCAAGCTTTGTTCTGTATTTGATTATGGTCGCAAGCATAGCTGAAAACCCTGTTTCAAACAGATATGACGTGCTGAAAGGAATCAAAAATTTTAAAGCTTGGTCAGAAATTAATCCATAATTCAGCTCTTCGTTTCAGCCAAAAATCACACACCATGTCTTTCTTGAATTCGTTATTCAATCCACCATGACACGATAGTTCAACAAACTGGTCTCTTTCCTGTACTAACGGTTACTTTGAGAGATTCTGACTTCCTTTTAAGTGGTTGTTTCAACCATTTATCTATTGTTGGTTTTAAATTATAATAATATAAATATACTGTCGATTACATTACATGGTATGTAGTATCACAGAATAGATAAAGCGTAGCTATTCTGTGGTAGTTTATAGTAGAGCATACTATGTACGCCTAATTATTTATTGCGAAAGAAATAAATGACGAGGCTGTGACGCTTCAACGTTAACAAAATAATAGCTAATCAAAGAAGGTTGGCATGAACTCATAGACAAGTACAGAAAGAGAAGCGAACGGTGGACGTAGAATAGCTAATGAAAGAAAGATGGACATGAAGTCCATAAACTTATAGAAAATTTAAATTTTTGAAATTTTTCGCGTACCCCTTGGCGACACCTGGCGTACCCCCAGGGGTACGCGTACCACAGTTTGAAAACCTCTTATATATATGACAATGTATGTCCTGACAGTATATGTATGCATGTTTGCGTGCTGTACGCAGTAGTGTATGTATGCATGCATGTATGCGTGTATATGTGTCCATGTATGTATGGATCAAGACAATTGATATAGCGCCCGTAAGTACCTCTCAAAAGAGCTAATTTGGACAAGAAAATTAAAGTTATTTGCACGCAAAGGTTTCCAGTGTGACTTTTACATAAACTTCGTTCATCCTGCTTTTAATTTATATGTTACAACTTCACCTGTAGACTGTCCATGAGTTGCGGTTATAAGGATGTCTCTCTAACTCTCTTTCTGTCTGTCTCTGTATGTCTGTTTCTGTCTGTCTGTCTCTGTCTGTCTCTGTCTGTCTGTCTCTGTCTGTCTCTGCCTGTCTGTCTCTGTATGTCTATCTCTGTCTTTCTGTCTCTGTCTCTGTCTGTCTCTGTCTGTCTGTCTCTGTCTGTCTCTGTGGCTTCCTCTTTATGTCTGTCTCTGTCTGTCTGTCTCTGTCTGTCTGTCTGTCTCTGTCTGTCTGTCTCTGTCTGTCCAAGTGTCTGTCTGTCTGCCTGCCTACCTACCCACCTTCCTGCCTACCTACCTACCTACCCACCTATCTCTGTCTGTCTGTCTGTCTGTCTCTCTTTGTCTCTCTCGCCTTTGTGAACTGCATCATAAGCCTGTATCAATTCGCGCCAAGAATATGCGCAAGACTAGGATTAAAGTACAAGAAGTCCTCTATGTCAAATAGAGGGCGCCCTTAGAGCTGTAAACGGCTAAGTGCTACAACTCCGCAAATATTAGTATATCAACAGAGATTCTTAACATGAATACCTGACATCTTGATCCCATCGACAGCTTGTGTGTGCACAGCACGTGATCGCTTGTTATGTGTTCAGGTATATTATCACGCGTGCATAACAATGCATCTCAAAGCCTTTCAGATATCTGTCCACTCCCTCATTACTATAAAGAACTAATAGTATTGACTACAAATAGATACCTTTCCGTAGCACTTGCAAGGAGGACGACATGTTTAGTCATAACCTCAATATCGATCTCGCTTCAGTGCACTATGCAAGCCATCAGTGGTATGTATGCAGTGGCGTAAATCATGGGGGGACAGAGGGGGACTGTCCCCCAAAGTTTTGACTTAAGCCCTTCTGTCCCCCCCCCAAAAGCCGACCCTCGTATAATCTGTCCCCCACCAAAGTTATGTATAGATTTTCGCCTCTGTATGTATGGCAGTACTTTTAAAGCGATGTCTCTGCTCCTTTATGTAGAAAGAAAGATCTGCGTGGCTTTATATAATATTGTAGCTAAATTTATGTCATTCTCGAGCTCGAGAAGAATTCCTTTTGGTTAAGAAGCACGCTATGACAACGAAGGCACAACACCCTATTTTGATCGTTGCCCTACGCCGTTCCCAAGTTGGGCATTGTTACAATTGTTACACGCAACAAAAGACTAGTTTTATAGGGGGCATTGTGCAAGAAAAGCTTGGTATGACTCATGAGAGGCATTGTAATTGATGTTGTGTAGTTTATTTTGTTTAGGTAATTCAGTTATGTATTTATTCATAGGCCATTTAATCTGTAGACGTGTGTAATATATATGTGACCCAAGGGATCAAAATGAGTCGCATGTCGGAAATTTTAGAATATGAGTATTTTACATATTCTTAAAGACCACATTTTAGTTGCTTTAAAATGACACCAAAAGTTTGGTCTCAACCTTACTTTTTGACAAAGTTACGGGGAATGATTATGACTTGAGTTTTTTTTAAATTTTTCCCATTATTTTCGTATATAATCAAAAAATAAAAGTATTCCCTCTACAAAATCCTGAAAATACACATTAAAACAACGAATTTCATAAAATGTGAGATATCAGAAATGTAAAAAATTGCTTCACCCATTTCCATTAAAATCTGAAAAAAGTGATTTCTGATCATATTTTACTGTTTTTCTAGCAATGTAGGCCTAAATTGCCGACATCCGACTCATTTTGATCCCTTGGGTCACATATATTCTGAATAACATACCATAGTCCTGAGCAATCTGCCCTGTTTAAAAAAAAGAGGCCAGAGCCTACCTCCTTGACTATAATAATGCGCTATCTAAATATGGTGACTTACTGTTCTACCACAATTAGTTAAGTGACCTACTTAAGTATTGTTAGTTAAGCTAGTTATTTCTTCTTTTTCTGACATTACAATATAATGTATACTAAACCTTCATCCTTCTGCTCACGTGGTACACGGGTCTCCTAACTTAGCGGGACTTAGTCCCTTTTGGGTATCTGATTGTTTCCCTCAATAGTTAATATGCTAATCTTGTGATCTGACTCTTTTATATTTCCAGACTCGTGATCGGTGAATATTTTGCGTCGCTACTTGTAAAATATTCTCTGGGAACAATAAGAGGATTGACTGATTGAGGCTATTGTAATTGTCTTATTAGAAATCTGTATAGCGGCACTAAAAGAGAAACTACTCAGAGCCGCAATTTACCCTAACCTAAATGATATTCAATGTTAATAACAACGGAAATTCCACCAGTAGCAAAATATCGCACTAACTGTTAGGCCTACAAGTGAAACACCCTAACAAATGAACTGTTGTAAGTTATATAAAATGATAAAAGACATATTAAAACTTTGATTTAAGCTGTCGCAAATGTATTACAGCCTCAGGTCAATATCTGTCTGGACTGTATTGGATTATATTTGTCAATTAATATAGCGCCTATTCTATCAAAACTATTCGAGAGCTATTCATCATCAAGGCTAATATGATGGACATGAGAGAAAATGAATGGCATAGGTTTCTGAACATTTCTGTAACTCCTACCTAAGGCGATGGCGAGTCACTAACAGTGTGGACTGTGGACACAAAATAGAGGAAACAAGGCTTAGAAAAGACAGGCAAAATGTCTAGGTACAGTGAAATTGGTGTTGTAAGTGAAATGGGTTCGATAATAGTGTCT
Organism: Aporrectodea caliginosa; assembly: GCA_020284085.1. Classification (NCBI taxonomy): domain Eukaryota; kingdom Metazoa; phylum Annelida; class Clitellata; order Crassiclitellata; family Lumbricidae; genus Aporrectodea; species Aporrectodea caliginosa. The sequence continues at coordinate 1,469,227 of JACEVL010000078.1, forward strand.
TTAACAACAGCTTGCAGTATAATCACGCATTCAAATGAGAACAAATTTTAGTCACGCCAAGAAGTTTATGCAGCGTCAGAGCTTCGTGTAGAGTAGAGGAACAAGCGAATAAGTAAGCTTGGTCAATTTAGTAAATTTTATACACACAATCTATAGGCCTATGTGGCAGGGCTAATGTTACGATACGCGAGGGCTAACTCTCAAAACAGAGATAATTTCTTTAATTACAAGTGTCTTTAAGTTAATAAACTTTGGAATATTTCACTAGCATTTTTTGTTAGCATAAACATTAGATTTCGTTTAACTTGAAAGAGTCTAAATTATATGAATACGCCTTAAATACCCAGAAGACAAATCAATGCCTGTTGCAAAACCCACATTGGCAAGTCCACTCTAGATAGCAACATTCTGCGATTGCTATATAGAGATAGTAAATCTGTAACATGCGAAGTGCCTGTCGACGACTTAGCTTTCTAGGAGCGCTGAAGAAATCTCGAGATTTCCTCCCAACCAAGGACGATCGTAATTTCATATCTCGTGTATTATTTAAAAACATCTACTAAATACGTTATCTCCAGTCTATACCTCATTGGTTACCTCGTTCGTTGCCCTAACTTACCCGGTATATTGCCACTAGCCTAATTCTCTTTTAGTAACTAACTGTAAAAGCTGAGACAATTTTGTCATACCTGTTACCTGTTACAAGTTGCGACCTGTCAGCTTGATGCTGAGAATAAACGAAATTTATTGATTGATTGATTGATTGATTGATTGATTGATTGATTGATTGATTGATTACGATAACGATTAGGATACTTGCCTTCGTTGTATTGCGAAGACAGAAGCGTCTGAAGAAGCATTCTGGAGATTTCGTCGTCTGGTCTTTGGGAGAATTGGAATCTAACGTATAGATCGATTCGAAGTCAAACGAGGGATATAGCTGTAACTACAATCAGTTCTGTTCAGCTGAAGAAGCTTTCGTACATGTAAGGCAACTAAGTAAGTCTTGTGCTTGGGTTTCGAAACAGTTATGTATCTAGAAGATTAAGTGGATCAATGATGGAGGGATTTTTCTCTCCTGCGATGTTGGTCGGACCAGGGCTTACTGGTGAGGTCTGAAATGGTAATGTTTCGTTTTTGGCGTTCGCTCTTTGGTGAATCGCAAGTCGAAGAAGATCAGTAGTTTTCGATTGATTGATACGATAATATAATATGGTACATCTAGTTGCCGAAATTGGCAACTCGTCTGTAGAAACACAAAAGAACATTGCAGCACATTAGGTGAAGTTGAATCATTATTTCTACAGGAAAAATTATTTCCGACAACTTTCATGTTATACATGTATCTAGGCATTTCATAGCGCCTATACTATGAAATTTTCAGTTTAGCCAATCAAGACATTCACTACAGTGTAGTGAATGTCTTGATTGGCCTTTAAAACAACCGATATAGCTTTCATTTTGCCTGGAACAACAACATTATGCATATATGATTGTGGTAAACTAGTTTAATGAATGAAATATACAGCCAGGAAATTCACTCTGTCTACTTTGACTGTAGGTCTACTTCTATGTAAGAAAGTGTAAAGTAGCACGCGTGCTTCAAATTTTTAACTCTGCCTACTTCCGTTGATACTCACTTACCGACCTATGAGCCGGAGGGATGAGTTTTCGGATGGTATGGTATTCTCTTCAACGCATGTGGATGCCTCTTAAGACGTTGACTGAATTTAATGTGCATACCAGGATCGTTTAGAGAACGCCAAGTCGCCCTTAATTGCACAGTAGTCTCATAACAATACCTGAGTGGTGACTTCTGCAACTATGCCAGAGGTTCTTAACCTTTTTTGGCATACGACACACCCAAACTTCCAACGAAATTTGGCGACACACCAGTCAATCGTCAATGATCGTCATTATGTGAATATTGTTCAAATTAAAAAATAGTAAGGTTAAACTAGTTTATTTATTTTCAATTTTAAGCTGTTAACAACTTAACATTTTAACGAATGAAAATGTTCACGTTCAGTGTAATCGAGGCCTGCACAACAGATTTCTTCTTTCTCTTGCTCTTCTTGATTGGTTTGGGGCAACTTTAGGCCTACTAAAACTATCAGTGGCAGCAGCATCGTTTTCGTATTAACAAGCCTACTGTTGGTGCTGGAATTCGTCTCATTGCTACTAAAATCTGATTCCACGTGATCAGTGGTAGATTCGCAAAATGTTCGTTTCCTTATGATAAATTTGTCCTTTTCGAATGCTACAGTCTGTTATATTAGTAGGCCCTAATGTGCCCTATATATAATGTGTAAAGGTTTCACCGGCGCGGTCGCAAACGTGCATACTGTGTAGGCCTATGTATAAATAAGATAAACACTATGTCCGCCCCAGATTGCGATAAATAGAATATAGAACCTAGATAAATAGGGTGCTATGAATTCTCACAGCCTACGTTCTCTAAACTCGCGGCTAAAGTATAGGCCTAAGTTAGTCAGTGTAATGCAAGAATGACTGACGTATGCTGTGAGAATTAGCGGCACACCAATTCTTTCGCGACACACCAACGACACACCATGTTTACGCGACACACTGCCGGTCGATCCGCGACACACTAGTGTGTCGCGACACACCTGTTAAGAACCTCTGAACTATGCGACTGTATACGTTAGAAATAAAATTTTGCTCTTAGACTCTTCAGATTGGCAATTTTAGTAGCGCAATTGTGTGGTTCTAAAAAGATGCTTATAAATGATGAATTAAAGATTAACATGTTTACAAATGGCCACCTACAAGAATGAACACGAAGAAAATTAAGTACCGTTCCAACCTATTCTCTATCCCTAAACACCATGTAGCAAAAAGTTCAATCAGGCTGCTTTGTAAAGCCTGACAGTGTTATATAAATACGCCGCAGATTCTTAAGAAATGTATGACCTCGCATAAGATTGGCTATTGTTTTTTTCAAGCGGTTGTGAAACACACATCTGCACATGGGACGCACATTAAAAGCGTGGCATAATCTAGTTATCGCCTGTCAACAGTTCGATATGCTAATGATTGACGTCAGCTAGATACAGCCAATTCAGCCAGAACTGGCTGTATCGAAGGCAGAAGTCGTAATATCCGTTCTGTCTCTTCTGGTCCACTTTCAATAACCTAGCCTTTCAAAAGTTGAGTGTAATTCATCATTTCATTCATTCATTCTGTCATTCATAGCCCCTTCAAGAAATCTACTCAGGAGCGCTCCCAGCCCAGCCACGGCAAAAGAAAAAAGACTTGAGTGATTTATAAAACCCAGTTTGATTGGTCAAAGGCAGCAAACGCAGCTCCGATGGTAGGTCATTCCAGATGGAGGGGCCTACAACCGAGAAAGCTTTTGCCTTTAGCTACACGAATTCACGGCCTACCGTCACGGAAGGCACGTTTTAAACAAGGTCACGTAACACAAGATTCGTCACACAAGGTCGCATCAACTATGGAAAATGCTGGCAGTTCCTTGATTACAGAAATAGCGAAAGTTGCCAACAACAGATGTTACTTGCGATTGAATGAAAGTGTGAGAAATTAGATTAGAGTGGCTCGTGGCGACTTGCAGGTGTGCAGAGTCTATACCAAGGTCTATGGTCTAAAGGATTGTATAGTACTCTAGAAGAATCTAAATTTACGATATTGGTGGCTGATTGGTTAGAGCGGTCGGCCTGTAACGCGGAGAGTATGGGTTCGAGCCTCGTCCGAGACAGTTGCTGTGCAGAGACCTTGAGCAATGATTGCTTTGCACCATGGATTTTCTGTAGTATGGTCGTGTGCACTTCTGAACTTTGTAAGTAGGGCAATATTAAGTACAGTTGTATTGCACAGTATTGTATAGATTATAGAATGCAGGAATGTATAGACTTATCTATATATTGCATAGAATGCAGGAATGTATAGCATTATCTTCACAAAAATAGTCTGAAGAAATCAATAATCAAGAGAATTATATAGCATAGATAATTAATTAATCAATATGCAATTTCAATAATTTATTATGTTCTGGATGAAACTTCATGATCCACAGAACTGTCTTGTCCTGAGAAATGTATATGTGGCTAGTCTCGGTCTGTATCACATAAAGGTGAAAAGCGCATAAAAACACCCGTGCTGATTGCTGAATGCCACTTTTTTATTCACTATTAATTTTGGCTTACCGGGTACTTGTTTAACGCCACTGTTCAATGACAGTGATTCAACTGTTATCCTATATAAAGACTTTGGCCACCATCTCTATTATTGTACACAGGGTCTGCACTTGGAAAGACTCGAACTTGCACGCTTCAACAGCATGACTGGAACTTATGATAGCCAATCAGAATTATGCTCTTTATAAACAGTTCCCGATAATGTCCAATCACTTCAACAAACTGCGTGTATATTGAATCTGAAGTTTCTCGTTGGAGTTTTTGGCACTTTGGAAAATAGGTGTTCTCCGGCTTGACCTCCCCGGATTTTGACTGGCACCGGAACGAACAGAGGAGTTTGACTATCGCGGATTTAATTTGATATAGCGCCGGTGGTAAGCTGGTCTCCGTGACGTGGCTTTTGTAGGCGCTGAAAATTGTTCGAATATTTACATAGCATTACATTACATTACATTCGTTGTATTTCGTATGATTTACCATTTAAAAAGAGCGCGCAGATTATAAAAAGTCTTTAAAAGTTTCAGTTTTTCGCTCATGTTTCCGACCGTGGACACAGCTCCGCCCGGGGCAGCCGCTCCACTCGCCCTTCCCTTAACTGCACCAATGAACCTATATAAGGAATCGGTTTAGGAAACACAAGATTACGCCAATCATCGTCGATATGACGGCGTCGTTAAATAAACGTATTACACACACACAAACACAAGATTCTATGCGATAAAGCAGAAACCAATGCTCACCTGTTCACGTAATTAACCTGTTCTGAACTGCGCGTACGTCTTAACCTGTGGCGCCGTCACACAGGTGCGTCTCACTTGATCTTTTGTTTCGCTATCGTGGATCGCCAGTTCACCGGTTAGCTAAAAACAACATTGACCTATGTGAATCTAAATATTCCACATACACGGGACGAGATCGTTGCGTTCAATTAAATTGCCATGTGCGGCAGTTCACGGTAGCATATAAGCAAGCCAAATGGGAGGACAGCGTTGCATCGCGTGATCTACAGCCAACCCTACGCGGTCGTCTCGCGTTATTTATGGACCGTAATCAGAAGCAGATAGCTGACTGAATAATCGTCCACTGCGATAAGAAATCGCCCACTGAGCCATTATTATGCGTACCGTTCTGACCTAATACTTGGATAAGGCCTGTAGGTAGGCAGGCAGGCAGGCGGGCCTGCTGTTGATCACGACGCTGTTGTTTTAAGCGCCACAATAGAACGAAGGTCAGAACGCGGTCAAGTAAAAGTAAAAGCATCAATAGAGGCAATGCCTACTGATACCAGACACTAACGTGTCTGTTTGTTCTTCTTTTACCCTTTTGCGGTTCCTTCCCAGCTAATTGGAAGGGTAATTTATCAGCTAGATGAAGAGCCAACAGTCGGTCATTTAAACGAATCTGCCGACAGATATCAAGTGTATGACACAGTACGCACTGCCCCAAAGTTGCAAGAAGGATCAGTGGCATGTCCCCCAATCGATGATTGGTTCTTTGCACGGAATCGTTTCAGTCCAGATATCGAATTGAAGTTCTAAGGATAGACAGACGACTCAGCGATAGAGGAGTGGCTAGTTACATTCTCTGGTACCTACTCCTTCTTCCATGCTGCCATGTCCAACCAAATTGGGTATGTCGAAATACTGAAGAACGTTCGTCATTGGCATTGAACAGCTAATTTTCATGCAGAAATTACTGTTCAAAGTCCCTGCACACGAAACATCTAAGAAAGACTGGAGCCCCATACTCTGCTTGACAGGTCGAGCGCCCAACCACTAGACTACCATGTTACACAAATCTGACTGTAGACTACAACGACTTCATTCGTTCATTCATTCATTCATTTCGAACATTTGTATAGCGCCCCATCAAGAAAACTACTCAGAGGCGCTCCCGACTCCAGCACGGCCAAAAAGAACAGTTTTAAGGTGAGAAAAGAACATAGGAGAGACGGTCCTAGGAGAGAGGCGAAGCTCCAGAGGGAGGCCATTCCAGAGCTCCTAACACTAAGGACAGGGCAGCAGAGCTCGCGAAGATAGGCAGGAGCGAGAGCGAATATGCAGCGCTTAATCGTAATCGTAAACTCGAAATTCTACAACAGCCACAAAATCGAAGTCGCGGGAACCCGCTTATTCACAGGCGCTTAATCAAAACTGAATCGATAGGCAGGGGCTCAAGATCCATCGACTCAGGCAGGCAGACGACAGTTTGTAGATTATGTGCTTAAGAGCATTCTGGCCACATTAGTTGTAAGATCATTCTACCGCCGTGCAACAAATGATCACTTACACCTGTTCTAACCTTCACTGAATATGGCCAGTGCAGAGGACTACTTTGTTTGTATTATTATTATATGAACCTCTTAACAGCCTTTTTACTACTTTCTCTTTGTTCGTGTTTATATAGCGTCATTGTACAAAGACGAGGCATCTATCGATGGCGCTAAGCAATCGTACATGAATGGACTAGCTTATAGGTAGATATTTTAAAGACCGCACCACAAATACTATGAGTGGACACCTTTTGTCAACACTTGGAAACTATCCGTTTTCCTCAGGGCTGGGTTAGAAGCTCCTTTAGGTGGGTAACTTTAAGAGCTTAAATGAATGATCTTAATGAATGAATGAATGAACGAATGAACAACTTTCTTGTCGGAACTGCACCAATCCTGTACGTCATGTCTGACGCCCTGAGAAAAATGGGACCGGGCAACATCTCCAACCCAATGGTGATCTAGTCTTTCTGCCTTTCTCTTTACGTTTGGCTTTCTTCCTTTTTATTTCAACTACGAGCACGTTTATCAAAGGAATTAGCTCAAACCCATTTATCTATCTACCTATTTTTGTTGAGATATTGTATTTCATGTAGCATAAAAACTGAAGCAAAATTTCTTGAGTCAAGAATTTGATCAAAGTTGATTTTTTGGCTTTTCGATTTTCCCTCTACGTCAGTATACCGCATACCATCAACAGAGTTTCCGCTATAAATCGTAAGATATATGAAATAATAAAACGTTAAATAAGTAAAGAAATAGCACATAAATTATAAACTGGTGATCTGGATATCTGAAGAGTTTCCGCTATAAATCGTAAAATGTATGAAATAATAAAACGTGAAATAAGTAAAGAAATAGCACTTAAACTACGAACTGGTGATCTGGATATCTGAAGGGAAAAGGAGAATGGGGAGACCACGGAAAAATTGTCCGGAGACCAACTGAGACGAGTTGAGATGTCGTGGGCAAGGCCGTTGGAGTGACTATGGACAGAGACGATTGGAGAAGCTACGTTTCCCGATGTGCAGAGACCTGGGCAGGAAGGTCTAAGCCAATTTGTAAACTACCGGTAATGAAAGAAGAAATTCACTTAATCTGCAGGTCAAGTTTCCCAAATCTGACTGCTTCCCACGAATCGTCCCTCTTCAGTTTTTCGACCAGAATGGTCTGTATTTTGGCATGCACACTGACTTTTCATAACCGTGACCATCAATTGTATTGTATTGTATTCATAAATTTATAAAGCGCCTCTCACAGTGAACACCAATCAGAGGCGATCCCAGTGCGAAAGACCCCAAAGGGAAAAGAGTGGTCTTAAGATAGCGAAAGGAAGCACCTGGACCACCGGTTAATATCAAAGAACGAGTTGATGTAGGGAGTTGGTTCTACATGTATAGTGAAGGGCCAATATCAATTGATTCTATATTATTAGCGCTATATAAATTGTCAGATTTTCTATGATGGTCCTTACTCTATGAATATCTCAGAGGAGGCTAGAACCTGTTGTACCGCGTTAGAAGACGAACTTTGAAACAATGAGCCACCTGCCTCATATTGACACATGCAACCTGAAGTGTGCTGAACTACTTTCTTCAGGTACATTATGTCCTGTTGTGCATGCAACATTATTTATAGTTCGCCTATTGTTTCATTGTTACCTGTAAGAACAATGGCTTTCTTCAAACTGAAGTGGCATTAGCAAACACCGCAGTACCGCGTCTACCTGGTACATACGGATCTTGGAACGATAACAGAAAGTATAGAGTCTATGTATACTCAGGTTATCCTCGGCCACTTAAGGCTGCGGATGACAAACGCTATTGTCTCGCTAGCACGTACGCAGGCACAAGTTGTCTGACATCAGAACACAGCCATTCATCGTGGCCAGTTATTTTACTTAATTCTTTGAATGGTGACATATTGTCTGGCTACGTTGGCTCCATTATTATCAGACAATCGATGTAATTGAACAGTTTGGCTGAGTTAGTTTCTAGTGTTTCCACTGCTGCCCAGACATAACTTTAAGAGTCTATATTGCAGACATATTTCACATTCATGACTAGGCTCTCATTGTATTCGAGACTTCTAGGCCTTTTAGATAAGCCTAATTAATACCTATAGGCAGGGCTGCCGATAGAAATTCCGGGCCCCTAGGCAGAGCAGTCACGGGCCCCTAACTGAGTGTAGGACATTGTCCCCGGACATTGTCCCCCGGACATTGTCCCCCCTGGACATTGTCCCCCAGGGTAGGACATTATCCCCCCAGTCTAAGATATAATCGTATAATATTCTTGAATCTCAGAGAGATTCTGGCATTTACATTTTAAAAGTCTTCCTTATATACATGGTCAATCAGATGACCGGTGCCATTCGTTATTTGTAATTTTAATTATAGAGGTGAATGACATTAACAAGTCTTTCAGTTAAGAAATGAACGACATAAACTCGTCTAAATGACACTAACTAGTCTTCACTTTATAACTGATTAACCGACTGACACTAACAAGTCTTATCTTTCGTACTGCTTATGAACTGAGTGACATTTGCAAGTCTTAAGTTTAGGCCTACACCTGAATGAAATAGCCAACAAAAACGGCAACTAAGGTTTATCAATGACATGCAGACTATAGGCTATTTACACAGAGGGGGGACAATGTCCGGGGGGACAATGTCCGGGGGGACAATGTCCAGGGGGGACAATGTCCGTTCCCCCCTAACTATCCTTAGACTTTATGATAAAATTTAAAAAAAAACTGAAATAATAATAGTGCGAGTACAACCCTACAAAATTATATTTATATATGCAACTATAGTAGTTAAGTGTCCGTAATATTATATTTTAAAAGGAATAAATCATAAACTTTGTATAACTGATTATAATATTTTTCATAAGTTGATTGCTGGGCCCAGCCCGGGCCCCTCAAAGTCGCCGGGCCCCTGGGTTTTTGCCCCCTCTGGCCCCCCTCTCGGCGGACCTGCCTATAGGCGTATATACATACAACGGTCTCTATATACACGAGAAAGAATAATGCGTAGGCCTATTATATAATTATGTAGATAGATACGACGCATTGCTCTTCATAAATATTAGTCAGGTGTTCTAAACTTAATCGTCAGTGTCGCCCACGATGAGATTGGTTTAGAACAGGATGATCTGGCCTGAGGTGGCCTTACGTAATGCTGAGTTTACAGCTACAGATCCCTTATGACCTGCCTGATTTTAAAACCGAATCACTCAACGCTGTGTTACGACAAGAATTATTACCTTGCAATGACACAGCTATTTTTTTATGTATTTATGATACACAGGCAGGTTCTCGCCGAAATAACGATAGGTCAATTTCCAGATTTACCTGTTTGTATGTACACACAGGCAGGCAGGCAGGCAGGCAGACAGGCAGGCAGGCAAGCAGACAGGCAGGCAGGCAGGCAGGCAGAAAAATAATAAGACGGGCAGAAAGATAGACGAACAGACAAATAGTGACAAAGACACACGACTTTCTGTCTGTATTTATGTATGCAGGTTCAATAATGAATTTAGATTATAGATTATAGAATACAAAGGCACGGGGACCCTACTTAAGCGGGACTAACATCCCTTCTGGGTTTCCCTTTTGCTACCCTGGTTTCTTATTCTCTTTATGTCGTTATGTGATATATATTGCTGTTATGTCTTTGGGTTGCAATAAATTGATTTGATTGATTGAGGTACGTAGTGTAGGCCTATGTCTATTTTTCTGACTGACTCACTGCCTTGCTGAGTGAGCCTGAGTCAATAGCTGACTGGCAGACAATAGACTGCCTGACAAATAGCACAAAACGCAGTTTCCTGCTGATGCTGGATTTTTAAAATACAATTATGAAAATATTGTGGAGAATCAATTTAATGCATACTTATCGTCAGAATTCAATAAATACTCAACGTCAGAATAAGATGAATTATTCGGCATCAGAGTAAATAAATATTCAATGTCAGAATACAATGAGTATTCAACATCATAATTAGGCTACATGTAGGCTAAATGAATATTCAACGACAGTTTACTTGTAACACGCTAATGTTGACTAGTACTATTTTTGAAGTAACTTTTTTTAGGGTAGGCCATAACTAGGCCTAGTTACTTTTTACGAAAATTAACGCACAGTTTCTCTAGTTTAACTTGCAGGAATCTTGATTGCTTGCTTGGTTGAGCCACAGGCTAAAAAGTCAAATCTTGCGACGACTAGTTCGATCACTTACAATAATTCAATCGTCGTGAAACTTGGCAGATAGACTCGCCCTCGCACACACTTCATTCTATCAAAATTTCAGCTTCCCAAAAAAGGCTAGCTTATAGAATCGGGGACTAAACTTTTCGAATCGGGGAATCCCCTTTTCCGATACGGAACGTTGTCATTGGCCAGCGTTGTGATTGGCCGCAGTCGTAAAATGAACGCGGACTATATATTTGTAGAGGTAACTGCTTCATAAGACGCATTATAGGATACTAGATGGATATTATAGTAAAAAACTTTGTTTTTACGGGCTGTATTTTTTACGAAAATTAACGCACAGTGGAAACTGATTAGGCCTACTTTCTTGAGGTAACGGTAGTGCAAAAAATTATCGTTACTTTTAAATCAGCCAATGCTCGCGTCGTCTAGGTTGGTTATGGTGACATAGCCTAAATTATTATCAAGGTGTTCCATCTTAAGCCTGCAATATCTTTGGTTCACGTTCGTTTCAGTCACATTTCCATTTGTCCTAATATCTCTGAACTTTCCTTTCATTCGTCAATTTCAAAGTATACATGTAAATTTCATCTTGGGGGAAGCTGAAAGTTCAAGTTAACATTCCCACATGTAGAGTAACTAAAAGTGCCTGGCTGCTTTTTTCAAGCACGTGTAATCTAGTTACTTTTTCTAAAACCATTATTTGTGGACAACTAGTTACTTTTTCCTTTCCTTTCCTTTAACTAGTTACTGTAACTAGTTGCTTTTAAAAGAAGGAACCGTTCAGAGAAACTCATAATATGTTGCACGTGTACGTGTAGTCAATCTTCGATAGGAACTCCTTTCATACGAGTTCGACAGTCCGTCTGCGGTAACTCTTCCTGCTGCTGAAGCACCATTCGTGTGCGGACGAACCATTACTGCTCTTAACGAGCATCAGTTAGACTAGCGAGAAGCGATGTGAGGAGTTTTCGTGAAGCGCTATACAAATCCTCACTTGCCACAGTTACAAAGACTGATGTTAGGGCCTTAAGTTAGTCGTAGGTCTAGAGAAGTCTAAAATCTGGGAGGTTTTAGAGTTTGGGTGAATTCTAGAATGCGCAGTAGAGGCGGGAATGTATAGCCTACATGACCATACATAGAATGCAGAATTGTATAACCTTCAAGATTATGCATAAAATGTGTGGCATGGTAACCGACTGGTTAGAACGTTTGGTCTGTAAGGTGGAGAGTACGAGTTCGAACCTCGCCCGAGGCAGTTACTGTGTAAGGTCCTTGAGCAAGTCCCTCACTCACAACTGTTCTGCATCATCGATATTCTGTCGTATTGTATTGTATTGTATTTGAACACTTGTTATAGCGCCCCTTCCAGATTCCTATTCAGAGGCGCTCCCGACTACAGCGCGGACGCTGAATCGGAGTTTCACGCTGAAGCGCTTGAGCAATTGAGAGTGAAGGACTTGCCCATGGTCCCTACGCGGCGGCTTTGAGGTGGATTCGAACCCGCAACCCTCCAGCTGCAAGGCACCGAAACATACCCCTACACCACCGCGCCCCAGTTGTATTGTGTTGTATTGTATTGTATTGTACTCCACGTTTATATTGCGACCGAGCCACCCGCAACCGTATGGTCGTGTGCACTTCTGAACTTTACAGTCGTACTGTATATTATATAAATTAGTAATGTTTAACCTACAAGATTAAACATCGAATGCAGGAATGCATAATCTACAATGTAATGTAATGTAATTAATAATTTATATAGCGCCGCTCACAGTCGTGGCCATTCAGTAGAGCTTCCAGTGCTAAAACCCGGGAGGGAGAGAGAGAGAGAGAGAGAGAGAGAGACAGACAGACAGACAGAGAGAGACAGAGAGAGACAGAGAGACAGAGAGACGAAGAAAATGAGCCAGAAAGGAATGTCTGACGCAGAGTGAAGGGAAGGGCATTCCATAAAGATTATACATTGAAGGAAGAAGTGAATAAACTACAAGATGATACATTCCTGCTGATCCTAATATACAAGTTTTTCTTGTTGGTACTGTTATGCTAGAGCCAAAGAGCAATAACATAGAGGCAAGTCATATATCCAGTAATGATACTTAGCCTAGTCATGTGGCTATAAACTAATCACTGGTCTAGAGTCTCAACAGACTAATAAATCAGACTTAGGCAAACTTTAAACCCAAATAAAATGAAATAACTGCGTGTTTCATAAAAGCAATAGGCTAGCAGCAAATAGATCAAGACCTATTCAGACATTATGTTGCATTATGTATATCTAGCACAATGGCCAAGTACTTTTGGCTGGCTAACATCACTTGTAGGCCTTAAACTGTAGATCTTATAGGCAGACATTAAACCATAACAGATTTCTAATTGGCCATTTCTGTTTTATGGTGCTATATAAACTATCATCTATAATTGCAATTAAAAGTTAAGATGTTTTGCTTCTGTGGGGACAATAAAATAACCCATCATATAAAATGACATAAAATCATATCATGAATACGCAATGAGATTGAACTTAACAGCCTCTATAGATACAGCTTTTTAAATCAGTCTTTAAGGCAAATCGCGTGAATTGTCATTTTGCTAAACAGATACATAATTATAATTATTATAGCCTAACTAAGTCTAGCCCTAAACTGAACGAACATCTATAGCGAACCTAAGCAGTAGTAGCAGATCGTCCCGTTTGAACAACTCGCGTTTACGAAGATTTCAACACAAACTGTGCCGACGATTTTAGAGTTTGGTCGCCAGATGGCGATTGTGCTGCGTAGTTGCTGCCACCTGGCGAATAGACTGGTGAGCGTGGCTGGGCTGCTGGGGACGGCGTCGGTCCACAGGCAGTGAACGTCGAGTCTGAAGAGAAGGTCATGGCCTGGTAGGACTTGAATTCCTCCTGGTTGACTCGCGGTGGCGTCAGCTCTCTGGGCGGGGTAAAGCGCACCAACTGAAACAGATCCAATGGTTTACATTCGACTTTTTCCAAGTAATTAACTAATTAACTAATTAAGTAAGTAATTATGTTAATCAGTAAGCAAACAAGTAAGGAAGGAACTTATTTAATTATGGCGTGTATGTATGTATGCATGTATGTGTATGTATGTATGTATGTATGTATGTATGTATGTATGTATGTATGTATGTATGTATGTATCATGTATGCATGCATGTATGTATAGCATGTATGTATGTATGTATGCATGCATGTATGTATGTATGAATGAATGTATGTATGTATGCATGTATGCATGCATGCATGTAAACTATGCGGAGTATGTATGTATGTATGTATGTATGTATGTATGTATGTGTTGTATGCATGCATGCATGCATGTATTGTATTGTATTATATTTGATCATTTATAAAGCACTTCTCATAGCATAAACCTTTCAGAAGGGCTCCCAGTGCGAGGTACCCCCGAGAGAAAAGAGAGGTTTTAAGGTGAGCGAAAGAGGTAGAGATACCACCAGAGAGGATGGTAGAGCGTAGAGAAGGAGGAAGTCCATTCCATAGAGAGGGACCTATGCAGGCAAAGGATCTGGATTGAGCCATTGTGGTCCTAACACGGGGAATGAACACGATCTGAAAGGACGCAGTGACGTGGCAGACAGGGGACGGAGAATTTGGTGACCAATACATTTTTGAGCAAGACCCAGCTGAGATTTGAGCATGAGAATGAGAACTTTGAATTGGATGCGCGCAGCGAGAGGTAGCCAATGAAGTTGTTCAGCCATAAATGTAGAGATGTAAGAGAATCGAGGAAGGCGAGCTATATTCAGGCAGCAGCATTCAGTACGGGTAAGCCAACAAGAATAGAATTGCAACAGTCAATTCGAAAACAGACAAAAGCATGGAAGTTCAGATGAAGGTAGAGGAAGAAACAAATCTGCGAATAGCCCTGATGTGCTTAAGTTGAAAGTATGAAGAACGGGTAAGCTTGGACATATTTTCAGTTAAGGTGAGAGAGCTATCTAGGATGACACCTACGTCACAAACACTAGATGAAAATGTGAAATAGGGAACTTTTCAGAGAGTAATGTATAGTCGAGTTTCAGGAGTTGCTGTGGTGTACCAAACCAAATAAGTTGGGTTTTGGAGCAATTTAAAGAAAGGCGATTAGAAGACATCCATAGATGGATATCTTGGGAAAGAGCGTCAATTTTACTAGAAAGGAGTTGAGCAGAAGGAGGCCCAAGGATATACGCCTGGACTTCATCAGCAAAAGGATGACCGATAGTCGAATTATTGTGAGATATACCAGAAGTTAGGCTACGGTTTGCCGTAGCCTACCTTCTGGTATCTCACAATAATTGGTCCTTTTATTAAACGGTTCAAATCAAACTGGAGCAGGTGCATCAGTTTAGGTTGCAGAGACTTCTCAATCGAAAACTGCGTTACATGAAATGACCCATTTCACCACTTCATACTCCTCGTTATGATGATGGTGAGTATGAAGTGGTTAAATGGACCATCACCAACACAATCCATGAGCTGAAAGCCCAATTATTTAACCATTTTCTTCAACCCTTCTCCGTCTAACAGTAGGCCTATCTCTCTTGAAAATAAATGCTACAGTCACTGTTCAAGGCCAGCGACGTTTTAAGTTATAATTATATTAGATGTAGGCCAAATGAACGAATGCCCTTTGTGCTGCCAAACATGCGTTTGACTAGACGTTCTTTGTTTAAGTTAGTAAGCAAGTAAACAAGAATTTGGCATAGCCCATTTTGATTATTTAAAACAATAAAATTTTAAATGTTAAATAATTAGATTAATAATCCAGGTAGGACAAGTGCCCTCTTATCCCAGCGTGCCGGCACCCATGGGCGGGTGCAGATACCGTATCGCATGCACAGTATACACTATAGTTTATACAATAATTATACGAAGTGTGAGGTGCACCACTCCTACCTGAGGTGCCTTGTCTGGTTTCTGTCCGTCATCCAGTCCCATTTTGCTCCACTTTTCCCTCATGCTCCTCGTCTCCTTGACTGAGATCATTTCCGGTTCGTAGACCGCCTCCCGGAAGACGTCCGCACGGGCCTGCGGCTGGTTCTCGAACACTCCGGACTCGGCGGCCTTCTCCGCCTCAAGGATCCAGGACGGATCCGACCGGTCGATGTTCTGCTTATAAGACACCTGGTCGAGGTCCTGGGTCTTCCATTTGTGGACGAGGTTCTTCGTCGTCCCTTTCTCCATCTGAAACTCATCCGAAGCAGCGTATTCCGACCGAACTACATCCGCTCTGACGGGCTCTGGATCGTTCTCGAGGATCGATGGACCTTCAGCCTTGTCTATGACGATCTGCTCCTTCCTGGTGCGTGGCCCTTCCTCCGAATAGATGAAGCGCCCGGCGATGTTCTTGATCATACCCTTCTGGCCGAGAACCTCGTCCACCTGTGCAGTGCACTTGACGACCCCTTCCAGCTGGATCGGATCGTTTTCGTAGACGCCAGCCTCGTTTGGATCGACGTTCAGCTGGAACGGTGTCCTGACCGATTCTTCGGGCATCGTCGACCATTTTGAGACCATATTTCGCGCCTTTCCCTTCTCGATGGGAACGACCTCCTCGGTTAGGTCATCGCCCCGAACCACTCCCTCCAATACGGTCGGTTGGTTCTCGGATATCACGCCATCCTTTTCCTGACCGAGGTCAATAGCTTCCCTCGGGCCTCTCGCCTCTTCCTTCGGACCAGCCCAGTAGCCAGCCAGGTCCTTGGTAAAGCCCTTACGAAGCCAGATCTCTTCGGTGTTGTCATCCTCGCGAAGAACGTCCATCCTGACTTCCGGTTGGTTTTCGACGACGCTCGGCTCTGTCTCGTTCTCGAACAGCTTGATCGGCTTCTGTTCCTTGTTGAAGTCATCCTTTCTGTCGATCCACTGCTGCGTCAGGGTCTTGGCCTGTCCCTTCGTCGGCAGTTCCTTAGTCTCGTCCGTGTCTTCCTCGCGCACGACGTCGCTCCTCCTGACCGGTTCATTCTCGAGCACCTTACCCTCGTCTTCGGCCAGGTTGATCGGTCTCCGATCGGCCTTGAACTCCTCCTTGCCCTTGTCCTTCCACTGACTCAGAAGGTTCTTCGTCGATCCCTTCTGAACGTCGTCGACGTCGTTGACGTAGTCGCCTGCCCTTACCACTCCCTCTCGTTGCACCGGATCGTTCTCGAAGACGCCTGAATCGGTGGGTTCTTCGAGATCGGCGACGGTCTTGATGACCTCGTGAAGGTCCTGGATCTGACCAGATTCGAACATCATCCGAACGTTCCTTGCGATTTCCGGAGCGGCAACCTTCTCCACTTGAGTCCGGTTCACGGGCTCCTGAGAGAAACGACCGTCGCTGACGTTCGAGTCGGAACTCTGGCTTCTGGCGAGAGAAGCATAATCTGTGCCCAAGGACGCCATAGGTGACTATCAAAAGAACAATCACCAGCATTTATAGTCTTTATTAACTGATCAATCAACATTTGTAGCTTAGTAACTGATCGATCAGCATTTGTAATCGATCTGTAACTAGCTATTTATTACTGTCTGTAATTACTACTTGGGTTGACTGTAAGGAGCCCTTGTAACGGCATTGTATTGTATTGTATTGTATTTGAACACTTGTTATAGCGCATGGCTGTGTTACGGCGCCATATAAACTGTCATCATCATCATCATCATCATCATCATTATTATTATTATTATTATTATTATTATTATTATTATTATTATTATTATTATTATTATTATTATTATTATTATTATTATTATTATTATTATTATTATTATTATCTATAAACAACAACAATAATGCCTTGTTATTTTCTCATGATGCGATTAATGACAAGATTAATCGCGATTATTTTTTTAAATCGGAAGAATAATCGCGATTAAAATATTTAATCGTTGAACAGCTGCAGCCTATATAAGATTAATTGACCGCATAAACTGTTCAAATGCAAAAAATAGGAACAATAGCAAAAACTGATTCTCAAAGAGGCAATCGATTAACAAAATGTCAGATAAGCGTATACTTTTAGCCTAACTCAACTGCTTGAAGAGTCCAAAGATGTACAGAATATCCAGTAAGCACATTAGCTTGTCGTTCTAGTTAATAATAGCCAACTGATTAGCGATTGTGACTGTCAAACATATGACACAATAGAGGCGTGGCGCAGTGATAACAAAGGACGTACTTAAGCCAAAGATGAGTATGCACTGATGCACATTCATCAGCATGCCAGTAATGACAATAGCCTCGCAGGAATTCACGTGCTCCGAGTCTGGCTAGAATTCTTTTACTCAAATGATAAATGGGAGTGATGCATAATTATTCTTCCTCCACAGCGTCTTGTCTACTGTCAATCAAACCACGTCAGACAGGCACTTGACATTAACTTTATCAACGTCATGGTTGTTTCTTTGACGACCATATTAACAGTATCTCTCGTGAAAATAAATGCTACAGTCACTGTTCAAGGCCAGCGACGTTTTAAGTTATAGTTGATGTAGGCCAAATGTACGAATGCCCTTTGTACTGCCAAACATGCGTTTTACTAGACGTTCTTTCTCTAAGTTAGTAAGCAAGCAAACAACAATTTGGCATAACCTATTTTAATTATTTAAAATGATAAAAAAAATTAATTTTGCATAATTAGATTAATAATTCAGTTAGGGCAATTGCCCTCTTAATTAAACCAACGTGCCAGCGACAGAGAAAGAGAAAATCCACATAGTCTCTTTGTAATTCCAGATATCAGCTGAGTTAAACAGACGTTAGCTGCAGCAACTGCAAGGTTAACAATTACCGTACCAGGCAAGGGCTGTAGCAAGTTTAAATAAGCTTAAACTATATTTATATAGGGACAGAGAGTAACTGCTGACAATGACGTATCTAGGACAACATCAAGACTGGTCCGGTCGCAGGTCGCGTGGCCAGATTGTAAGTTACAGCTTCCATATGTTACGGCCTATAACACATCTACACGGGGAATTATAGATATACAGAGCATGTTCTCTCTGTCTCTCTGTCTCTCTCTCTCTCTCTCTCTCTGTCTCTCAATGTCTCTCTCTCTCTCTCTCTTCTCTGTCTCTGTCTCTGTCTCTCTCTCTCTGTCTTTGTCTCTGTCTGTCTCTATCTGTCTCTGTCTGTCTGTCTGTCTCTCTCAATATATAATTATATTTATATACATTATATTATATATATATATATATATATATATATATATATATATTTAATAGACCTATATCGAAATGTATGTGCATGGACATAATATGTACAAGCATAGGCGTAACTTTGTATTGTAACGGTGGTATCCGGTCATCACTTTAAAAACAGTGGTAACAGTCATCACCACTTTTTAGTCCTGTGCTGAAACATTTTCTGCTACTTGACAGTGTTATTTTGGGAAGGGACGGGGAGATGAAAAGGGAGGGAGAGAGGAGGAGGAAATTGGTCATAACCACTTTGTGGGGAAAATTTACGCCCTTGCTATAATTATCTGGATTCGAGAACAATTGTCGCTTGTTGCGATCTGACAATAAGACTTTGATCGAATAAACGAATATATATATATATACATATATATATATACATATATATATACATATATATATGTTATATATATAGGCATATATATACACACACACACACATTATTTTATATGCATGTCTGTACAGTCCAATAGTCCATATAGGCTATGTTGCATAAATTTTGCTTTGTATGTAGAGCCACTGCCCCAAATATACCCAGCTAGGCCATGCAGAATATATGTCGTATCAGCGTCGATTTCTGATAAACATCTATTAAAGTGTGGTTATCTCAGAGCCAAAGGCGGCCCTGCATTGTACACTGGCTGTAAGTGGAACGTGTAACCAACATAGAAAAAACAGGATGGGGTGCACGCGCGACACGGAAGTAGGCCATCACTAACCCTAGCTCCCCCCCCCTATCTAAAAGCTGCACGGTTCAGTAACATAAGCTGAGATTAGCTTAGGCTAATCAAACCAGAGCTGATGCATAATATGATTTCGTAGATCAGCAGATTTGGTCTATTTGCATAAATGGACATTGATTTAGTGCCTTTTAAGACCCGCTCGTTCCTCGCCAGTGAGGATGATGTAATAGTTCAATATGAATGAAATGATCACCCGCATGCAAATGTAAGTAAATATCTTCAGAGACAATACAACTACAATAACCATTTCAACAGAACATAATCAATTTTGATCTCATTTCTAAGTAAGTAAATAAGTAAGTATATTCTTGATTATACCAATTGCGTGACAGTACTCTGGTGTTCATACATCTTAATTAAAACAAGTACAACATTCCAATTATGACAGTTCTCCGCATTAGATTGTCTGTAAGTGGCAGAGCGCTTGTGCGATCGTGGTTGTAAGGTATATTTCTAACCAGTTTATATCTCACCCCATATAGGGAAGGGACCTAGTGACAATGAAATAAAGTAACTAAGAAGAACAGCCGCTTGAGTTAACCTATAGAGAGACTGTCACAAGTATTAAGTATGCTGTGTTAGCTGCTTTACTTTCCTAGCATCTTCAATCTTGCATCTTGCGCCTCTGAGTAGGTTTCTTGAAGAGGCGCTATATAAATACCCGGAATGAATGAATGAGGGCACGTGACAAGTCCCTTTCCTCGCCGTCTGATCTTCCTGCCAACCCCGACCCACCCCTTGACAACCCAGCACGCTAACCACTAGCGTATACTGCGCAACCCGGGCAGTTAAAATAATCAGAAAACAAGGCAGCTGTAATAACCCCTAAATAAATTGTAATCCCACAAACAGAGTTACTACTATTATAGTTAGATTATGTAACTTAAAAGCCCTGTAAAATCGAACCAATTTAACAGGATGCGTAATCCGTGGCTTGGAGAAGTGGGGAAAGACATCTGGGTATTATACTGCCACCATTACTCTACTTCTACAACTATCTTATATTTGTCAACATTCAACCTTGGCTTATTCCTGTTGTCGTGGACTTGCCCCTGTGAGGCCATGGGTCAACTCTGGAGCTTGGCACTGTGGGTTTAAGAAATGTTAGCATGATCAGTAAAACTTGGAATGAAAGTTTAAAATAAAGTAAAAAAAGACCAGTTTTTATTTATTTTTTTAATAATATAGCGAGAGGGAGAAATGATTGCAATAAGAAATGGTCTGAACCACAGTGGACAAATCTTGACACGGGATCACTGTACGGCAAGCGACTTACCGTCTACTTCCAAGCTTACAATGGTAAGAAACCCTACAAGCGTGCACGAACAGCTGATCCAAAGTCGCTACACACAGTCCACGCAGCAGGACCAAACACGCAACCGTTAGATCGAAGACTAAGCGCTTTACTGTGTAGATCTCCGAGCCGCACGGTTATAACATTCATTGTAGTATTTTTAGATGCTGTTCAGTTTTAAGTCAGTTGTTATCCGACCGTATCAGTCACTTCTCAATCATCCTTGACACTCAGAGGATCTTGGATGTCTGAGCAGAGTTCTATTTTCTTGCGGTCTTTGAGTTCATTAACCAGTAGATCAATTTAGACATGATTAGGCAACTTATTAATCATTTAATGTCATACTTTGAACTTTATTTATCAAACGAATCTGATTACGTGCTCTTTAATTCTCTCAAAATGGCTGGTCTGGCCGATCTGTCATTATTAATAAGGGTCGGACTGTTTGTCAATATATTGGTTCGACCTGAACGGATCAAATAATACTCATTAGGGCATAACAAAAGTTTCGAGTAATTAAGTCATAGTTCTGTTCAGTATGAACTAAATGTTGAACCGAGTGCTCAATGTCTATAAATTTTTCTATATAAGCTTCAACTGACCATTAGGTTTATACAGGGTCTGTTCATTTACTCTAGATCCAAGAAGCAACCATGGCTATAAAGGGTTTGAACTTCAGTTTCTTAGCATCAGCAATTCAGCATACATGTAGGAACTGGCCTGTCCTCTCCCTCGCTGTGGGATCCTCCCATTGACAGCATATAGTCGATGTGCTCATTTTATAGCAGAACTAAGTAGAAAACGCTAGTGGAACAAACTTTAAATAATTCACCTTATTTCTTGACTTTTAATAGGCGTCACGCCATTTAAGGACCCTGTCCTTCCATACCTGGATTTGAAATTTGAAATTTAACTATAAGCACATCAACCGTAGTCTAGCCTTGGGATGATCCGAAAGTGAGTGAGAGCACTGGCCAGCCGCTGACATATGCGTCACAAGAGCTAACAGAATGATTCCCATCCCTGTAGTGCCCCAAAGCCTTGACCATTAATATCGGAATCCATCTAGTTTTGAGACTTTGAGAGAAGCCTGTTCTGTTTTCTTGTGAATTAATACTAATCATTATGATCGTCATCAACATCATCATCATCATCACCATCATCAGTTCCTGACGCCAGCCATCTGGCGGCTGTGGGTACGAATAAATGATCTCCATTGTCCTCGGTCATTTGTCAAGTCAATTACTCCCCCTATTGTCGGTACAAGTGATGTTTTGCCCTCATTTATATTATCTATCCAGAGTAATCTTGGTCTGCCTTTGTGTTTTTTCCTTCGAATCTTGCATGTAGTGCATTGTGTGGGATTCTCTCAACTCTCTACGTGTCCAAACCATCGGAGTCTTCGTTAAATGACTTTGTCTAGCAGAGTTGTTTGGATACCTAATGATTGTCTTATGTCATCGTTTCTTATTTTCTTTAATCTGGAAATCCCTTCTCTCATTTTGCTTTCGCTTTTCCAACAATACGACCCGTAAAGGAAAATCGGTTGTATCATGGTCTCGTTAATATTGATCATAAATCATGCAGTTGAATAAGTTTCTCTGCTGGAGGTGTCTCTGTTTTAGGAGACACTTCATCATTTTAAGCATCGATTTCATACCCATGGTCGGCTAAAGGCTTCATCTGCTTCTATCTTAAAATACATAGTTCTATATATTATATGGTTGGTTAAAGGCTTAATCTGCCTCTATTTTAAAACACATATGTCTGTATATATATATATATATATACATTTTGCCCCCGTGTCATTGTCAACGATACTCACCAGAGTAAATCGCGATTCGTCGCCGATACCGTCACGTCCTACATGCGTGTCGATTCCGTTTGAAGCCATTTGAATAGTTTGAGCTAGCTTTCGATTACTTCAAGTACTATATATACGCATATATTTCACAAAACTACTTTGGTCAAAGCACCAGCTTGATGTAAGCTTAGCGTTTCTTGAGTTCAGCCGATACGTGTATGAATCCAAACTTGCAATCCGACTGCGATTCTAAAGAGATCAAATTCGCGCTGTGATGAGTTATTAAGAGATGAAGTCAGCTTTAGCAGATGATCTGGCCGAAAATGCGTCACGTCTATCTTGGAATTTCCTAAATCACTTAACGCGGTGGCGAGAGTCTTGTACGAACAAGATTCACAATCTGTATAAATGAGCTGTCTATCGCTTCTTCGAGAATCAGAAAACAGGAATAAGAAACTGTTAGTGTGATGTTGCAGCTACGAGTTGTTGTCTCTCGGTCTCTCTTAAAGCCAAAATGAAGCCGTTCTCAGCTGGCGAATGTTGGATGATAAACAGATCAGGAGCGCAGCCGCCGCCGCTCATTTAAAGTAGAGGAACGCACGGAGCAGAGGCGTATGGCCCAGAACCCACTCGGTCTTAGAACTATGCAGCACCAGAGGCTGAGAGAAGGATAGACAGACTAATGTACAGCGACTGAGAGTGAGACATGTAGACAGATCGAAATTGAAACAACAACCGATGTAGGCAGACTGACGCTGACATGTGCGTGTGTGTAGGTGTAGGTGTTTGTGTGGGTTGGTTATTACCAACGCAGTCTGGAAGGGTAGGAGGGGCTGAGGTGGCATGCGTGGCTAGAGACCCAACACTGGTCTCGCAGAGTAGTCTCATAAACAGTCAGTCTAAGCGCAGAGATCGACGGCCTAGGCTGAGGGCGCGTGTACCTGATAAGGTCTCCCATGTGTGTTCATCTAAAGGCAAGAATGCTATAAATAGCCGATCACGTGATTCAGCGAACCGGAAGACGACCAAAAACCCTTTCCGCGCGTAGAGGGAGAAGATTTATGCTGCGTTTATGGTCGAACTACACAGGAATAATATCATACCTATTATAATAATGTTATAATTATATATTATAATTATATTACACATTATACATAATATATATTATTATAGGAGCTTTCTTAACAGACGTTACATATGTGCATATATATATAAATCTAAATATATATCTATATATCATTACATATATATATATATACATATATATATATAAGTATGTGTGTGAGCATAGGTGTGTGTATAACTTCTGTTAAAGATAACTCCCGTAATAACATATACATTATATAATATATAATTATACAATATAATTATAGCCTAATATATGATGTAAGTGCCGCGCATTTTTCAGACATAGGCCTACAGGAAAATGTTGATCTTTGGAAGAATAATTTATGATGCCACTGGTCTACAAACTCTACATCTTTACAACTGTACACATGCAACTACATAAGCAAATGCACGCAGAGCTGCATGTATGCAAACATACATCATCAACAATCACTGCCACAACCGCCGCCGCCAACACCACCACCACCAACAACAACAACAAACTTTATTGATCCCAAATACAACATGTCGGATGCATATACATACATGTATTCTTACACATACGCCCAACATACATCAAGTGATAAACCTGGAGATGTTGATTGTTCAGAAGACGTAAAACTCAAGTGTTTACAATTATTATAGGGATCTATACCAGACTGCTTCTAAGAAGTATGTTATCGCACCCTCTACGCCTATTAATAGATTTCACAATCAGATAATTATTATGGTAGTGGGCGGAATTGTTATGTTTTCATAGACACTGTGACCTAGTTAGGCCTCTAATGCCTGTGGCTTACAATCTTTAACGCAGCAGACAAAACGATCCAGCCAATCCGGCTTTGCCCCAATTTCCGGTTCTTTGGGAGGGACGATTCTTTGTTTGCATCCTCAAAACCTTGTTTGGGTAATAGTAGGTCATTAATGGGGTAAAGCAAAGGAGACCCACGTGTGACAAAACTGGCAAACTAGTAAAGGAAGAGGTTTGTGTGAATATGCAGGGATGCTATAGGTGTTGAGAGCGTAGATATGGAGCATTCCAAGAAGTTCTGCGTCCAATGAGCCTTACGTCTATCAATCGCAGATATAAAACTTGGAGCAGAGCATTCCGAAGAAGATGGTCTGGAATTAGGCAAAATGCCAGCCATTCCACGCCTGTGCTAATAAATGTATGAGCCGAAGTTTAACGCTCGGCCTCTGTCCGTGGGTCTGTCTGTCTCTCCATCTCTCTTCCTCTACCTACCTCTTTCCTTTTCTGTCTGTCTTAGCGTGCAGGGCGAGTGAGTAAATACGCCGAAAGCATCTCTGACGCAGAAAGGTAGCTGCTGCAACCTCCAAGGTCTTACGTCAGAGCTGCAGTGTGATTTTCCTAATACAGATTTTATTTTAGCATGCAGTTATAGTTAATGATTTTCATGTTAGTAATAGTTACAGTTACAGTCTTTTAAAGTTATATTTAGAGTTACTTGATTTTTTTAATTTTAGTTAGCCTACTGCTTATATACTAAGACAGCATTCCCAGTTTCCCACACTTGCGGCAGCTCAAGATCTGTAGAAACGCTTTGATTACAAGATTACTATGACTAATAATTTTACGAATTTACGTTAGTCAACTTCGGTCACACTCGCTATAAAAACTATAGCCTAGTTATAGTAATAGTTATAGTTCATGCTATTTTTTAGTTACAGTTATAGTTATCGTTAAAGAAATAATTTTATCTTTTTTAAGGAACATTTCGTTACCGTAATCGTTAACGAGAATCACACAGCAGAGCTGCTTTACCAATCGCTGAAGCTGCAGCACAATTAACGACACAACGGCGCCAATAACTGACCTAGCATCCATATGTTATGCCCAGAACCATGGTATATAGCCTACTATTTGCATACAATGATGTATACGTCATAGATAAATTACCTAGTTAAATACCTATTACTCTTTGGAATGCATGAATTGTTTGGTTTCACGCAATACAACATAATACAAGAGAATAGAATAATAGAATAGAATATTCTTTATTGTAAGACCAATTGCAAACCGCATTTTTGGCTAACATGAAAGTTTAAAGGATTGTTTTCATAATCCCTGTTAAATAGTCAGGAAGTGTACATTGAATCCGAGGAACAGAATGGCAACCTTACGAGACTGGTAAGAGGTATGGTTTCAGTTGACAGTGAAAGATAGGTTACTACTTACCTCCACAGCTTCTCATTTGAGGTGAGCGATCGATCGCTCACCTTGGTCGCTCGCCTAGCAAAGGTCTGGTCGAGCGGTAAAGCGATCGCCTAGCACCGTGTTCGCCGTCGCTCGATGAGTTAGATTCCAAGACGAATCTGGAGACAGACCATTAGGCCTATTTGCCTAATTTACATTACTTTAATTTGTACTTACTTGCGGCAGCGGTTAATGCTTTCCGTGGCCTAATGATTGCTGACTGATCAGTCCAATTTCGTGCAATATGATTGGCCATAGCAACACGGTCGGCACCTCACTGATTCACAGGTTCAACAAAGCTTGAACTCGAACCAGATTTGCGTTTGAAATTGACAAGTAATAAATCAGATATTTTAAATCTGTGATTGTCGAAACAAGCCCTCGGCTCACACTAACGCTTTCTAATAGTCATTTATTTTGCCGTCTGTTGATAAGACTGTATTCTTAAAATTATATATTAATTTTTAAATTTGCTTGCGATTCTAATACCTGGCCTATGCAGTCCCTGCAAGAGAACTTAGGATGTTCCCCGTATTATTTAATTGCAAGTGGAGTTCACGCTCGCCTGTTGTTTCTGATCTGACTTTTGCTGGTGGTACACCAACATTCGAGTTTTTTGCCTGGTGGTACAATATAAATAAAGTTCGAAGACTGCCGGTTTAAAATAGTCCCCAAATTATTTACACTTGAGTTTTTCGTCCTCTGGAGAACCGCGTCTATATGTTCTAAGTCCGGTGGTTAGTGCGCTCGATTGTCAATCCAGAGGTTCAGGGTTCAAATCCCCAGCAGGACAGGAATTTGTTTCGGGTTTCGTTTCCATCAGCGCCCATGCATAGCCAACTCAGCTGAGTACACTGACCGCACACGCAAGGGAGAGTCCGAGAGTATAGTACAATCAACCTCTTTCATATACCGAGGCTAGGAAAACGAAGTCGCTAACACTTCGTGTTCTTGCAGGTTAGTTTAGGGGAGTTCTCTTGTAACGCGCCCCCTCCGCCCCGATCAAGCGCCTCCCGCGCGGTAGCTGAGAGCGGGGGTCTCATATTGAGATGGGAAACTAAGTCTTTCACTAATAGACTGCAGGGCCAAATCCGAGGAAAGGTAGTTTCGTAAGTCCATCTCCCTATAATATGATCTTGACTTCCGACTGAGGCGTTCGCTGCGTCTTACTGGTGCCTGAACTCCTAGAGGATCATCTTTAGGGTGCGGAACTGGTCTTCCTGGCTCGAATGGGTAGTTGCATTGGGCACCCGTGACTGCTGAGTAGGACGTAACCGTGTGAGAAACACAATCAGGAGGGGGGATTCTGCAACAAAGTTTTCTATTTTCATTCCTTCGCCCACATAAAGTTCCAACCTACCTAAACGATCGGCAACTGTTCACAACACTTTATTCTGGAGTTCTAACGTTTCGCCCCGGCGATCCATAAATGTTCGCTGTTCATCCCGATAGCGTTCTAACGTTCTGCCTTGGTGCTTCATAAATGTTCCTAGCATGGTCACATCGACGACCACTTCCATCGCAGAACTCGGTCGAGACTGGGGAGGGCTCAGAGTATCAGCCAAATGTGCATCTTCTCTTTCGTGCTTCATAGATTTTCCATCCTCAGCGACAAGCGTCTGAGCCACCTCTATTTATGGTTAGAATATGTAAACTCAGAACCATGTTTTGACTTTAATACTAATCTTATTGTTACTCAATTCAAATCAAACAGTCAGTGAAGCACAAGTACTCAAATTCTGATACAGCCGAAATATCATCTACTATATCCATTCTAAAAATTAACTATTTAAAGTAAGAAAATGGTAATGCAACTTTAACTAAACATGAATCGTAAATTATTCCTCCCGCACAGGTTGAGACGTAACCAGGCAGCAAGGCTCCACTAAGAATTAATATTCTTTGCAAGCGTCAGAAGTTTTAGTATCCATCCACATCACCAATAGATTTCTAGAATCACAATTTTATAGGCTAAATCTACAGCCTTTGACTTTAAACTCTAAACACCGTATCCAATAGTTTTCTTCATTTTCTAACGTAGTAAAATCTCGCTTGCAACCACAGAGACGGCTAAAATATAAAACACTAGACGATTTCTCGAATAAAATTACTGTCTATTAACAATTATGCACTCCTCAATATGATTTGGCCGCTGCCTATCCTGGTTTTCTATTCGACATAAGGTCGTTTGGATGACTACAAAAGTATGAAACGAACACCATTAGTTCGATCACTCAATATTTTGTCGAGCACCCCCCCCCCAATCATTGTCGCCTTGACAATTAAAACCAAGTGAAAAACGAGAGAGACAATAAACATGATCAAAGAAAGCTGAACATCTAATAAAACTAAGCTACTTAAGCTCCGAACTGTTCAATCTTACCCTCCTAGCTCATATACGTTTAAGAACTCTTATAGCTCCCATCAAACAACTAATCTTCCTGAGAGTTACCACAAATCAAGACTTCCACTACTTCCACACTCTGCCACATTTCCAATCCTGCAACAACTCCAATCCTGCCACAACTCCATTTCTTCCGCAACTCCACTTCTTCCGCAACTCCGTTTCTTCCACAGTTCCACTCCTACCACAACTCCACTCCTGTCACAACTCCACTCCTGCCACAACTCCACTTCTGCCACAACTCCACTCCCACAACTTCTGAGAGTCACCTTGCATAAATGAGCAAAAGTGGTGTCCTACAATTCCGTCGGCGGCAAGACCTTTCGCGCCAGGAGCTCATTCCTTCGTCCGGCTATCTTATGTGCATGGGGCACCCCAACTATGAGAAAGACCGACATGTTGGCGCCAGTAAGCAAGGTACGCCTCATAGCGACAATCAACCAGGCGACATCGGCTCCGTTTCAGGAACGAAGTCTGTCTCCCAGTCCTTGTCCAGACCTAGGGTTGTGCTTCTGAAAGTATCGGTAAAGACCTTTCGCCCGTCGAAACTAACGAAAAAATCGGGGTCTAGAGTGCGAAAAACCGAACGAGTGGGCGCCTTGAACATTTCCCTCCCCCTTTACAATTCTGAGAAAAGTTTTACGGAGCTCTGGCAACACCGTCGAAATGTACGACTCTCTCCCTTTTCTCTTCCAACTAAAGGGCACACCTACCGGCTACAATACCTCAGGCTATCTCTAGACGTTACTTTCTTAGGAAACCTGACCGACCGCTAGGCGTCGCTTTATACTTAAAATATGGCTGCAGCACCCTATTCAACTACAGCAATGGCCTTTTCAGTGGAACTCCTCCACTATTCCTTGTAACATCGTCATATGTCGCCCGTTTTTCGTTAAGCATTTTTGCGGAAGTCAGGAGAAATCTTTCAGAGTATACAAAACTTACAGAATGCCCACAGTCGTACAAAACAATTTACACATCTAACAGACTAAAGTTTATAAATCAGCAAAAGCTCCAAACTACAACATAAAAACAGTCAGATTCCTAACTGTCCGTTCTTCAACTAATTTTTCTTTGGTGCAGCTATACACACCTAATCAAAATTAAGGTGACGAGGTTAACTGTGCACTTAACTAACAGCGTTATGTTCTCTCTATTACTTTGTTAATCTTAATAATCATAACTTTTATGCATGACCCTAAAGAGAACAGTTCGCTTTTCTGTCATCATACCCTTAAGCAAACATTATTGTTATCAAACGGAATGTTTCTTTTATAGGTTGCGAAACCTCCATATCATTACACAGTAAAGTTCTCACTGGAATATTTGTAATGCGCCGATTACAATCATATTCAACAAGCAAAATGTAAAACGTCGATGTAGGCCTACTTATAAAATATAACATATCTCTACACAAGTCCTTATACAACGAAAGTACAAAACTTTGTATCTATCATCAGAATTTAAAATCTATACTCTGTAATCTCAAATGCTCCCCCATCAAGAGGTTAGACTCTATGAAATTTCTCAGTTTCTTTCCCGCACGCAAACTAAAAATAAAATGACTTTGTTTGTACATTAATGATTATCTCTGTTCAATAAGCATAACCATGGCGTTTCGGGTTTCGAATCCCTCGCCGAGGTCTACACTCCTCAATATGATCAGGGCGCTGCCTCTCCTCGAAATAAGATCGGCCAGAACCATGGGCATAACTTCACACGGTATAAAATAAGCACAATTAGTTGGATCACCCAACATTCATCGGCAGCTGGCGCATACAGGTCCTCGAGAGTACCTCTGAAGGCTGCCTCTGGACTGGCCACTTCTTGATCCAAAAAGCGCCTTATGATCTGAGCTGCCAGCTCCCAAGTCCCATTTGACCATAATTCACCATTGCGCGACGGTTGGAAGGGCGGGCCCCGTCCAAAGTCTCCAAAGTTTAGGCTGGGAAGGAGGGGGTATCCTTCCTGGGTACCCCATTGCCATAAGGCTTCCTTAGCTCCGGGCATACATGCCAAGGCCTGTATAGTGGCTACCGAGACCGAAATAATTAAGCCACATGGCTCACGAAGAGACGGGACCATGTTTCTAATGCGATCCAAATCGTCTTGTACTACTCCTATATGGCCTTGACCGTGAAGGTAATACATCACTAGCCAAACTATCCCTCCTACCTCGATATGCCACGTGGAAAACTGCCACTGATAAGGACCGCTGTGGCCAGGGTCTTCCAACGGAAGTGGACTGGCGGCATGCAGGAGAGGGCGTGCCGGGTCAGCTTCTTCTACTGGCCTGACAGGTGAGCAATCCCCCACTGGATGACCCATGGCAACTGGAATGACCTCATTAGATTGTGCTCTCTCGACCATTCGGAAACAATTTATCTTCGGTGTCGCTAGATTCTCCGATCCCGGTGTGTTCAGGCCGTCTGGTTCAACAAAGGACAGGATTGGTCCTGGTTCATCCTCCTCTCTCATCGGCTGATCCATTTCCTTTTCGGTCCCATTAGATTCTACCAGAATTTCATGCGACAGATTTGACCCAGTTAAAACCTGTAACCATTGACAGAAAATCATCAGTAAGACAATAAACAACCAACTTCGTTTCTTACTCTTCCTTACATTCTCTCGGGGCATTGACTTGGTTTTAACTCGGAGTCCAGTTTTAGAATTCCCGGGTCCCAACCCAATTCAGCCAGGGATTCTCGGTGTTGATTGTCAGTTTCTATAGCAACCTCAATCTGATGAGACTTCTTTCGAAACGATACTTCGCTGACCATGACGTCATCTCTATAAGCTACATCTTCGGACGGTCTTGTAGCTCGGTACTCTCCCATCGCATATCTGGCGACCGAATTCAAGTCACGTCGACAAATCACCGTGATCTGGTTGCAACGTTTTTCACCTCTTAGGCGGTGAACGAGTAGTCGATGACACTGGATCAAGATCTATCCATCTTGATAGTTCCACTGGATCTTCTGTTTTTCCAGCCAATCTAGGCCGAGAATCAGTTCCCTGATCTGTTCCATGACTACGTAAGGGACGTAGAAACAGTAGTCGGTTGCATGACAACGCAGCGTAGTCTCTAATAGAACTCGAATCGGAGTTCCATTAGCCGCATTAAGCGGTTGTTCCGATGCTAACATGTCTCTTGGTCAAACCGTGGACCCCGGGTATAAGGGTTCTTATACCAGAGGTCCGTAATCAAACCATCGACGTCGGAACGAAGGACATTTGCCCAACCGGTATCTATTAAGTCCCTAACCAGTTTCCCGCTAATATACAACGGCAGACATCACTGCTACTAGTAGTAGTTTCAGTGTAATGACACTGTGTGGTAACAAAGATCATTAGCGTCGCCCTCCTCCTTTATCCAGGCTTGGGACAGGCACTGCCAGGGTACGAGCACTGCTACTACCACTGATATGACGAAGATTAGCCGCTTCCGGTTGTCCTGAATTTGAGACTAGACGTCTAGACCCGTAGGCATCTGCTGTTGACGTGGGCATGAACTAGCGAAATGGTCAACTCCTTGACATTCAAACTCAAAGCACCGTCGATTAGAACACCTAATGTCTTGGTTCCATTGCCTTTGTCACTCGTCCATCTGACCTCTTCGAGTTCCCAGCCGACCGCTAGGCGTCCTTTACACCAATAAAATGGCTGCAGTACCTTATTCAACCACAGCAATGGCCTTGCCAGTGAAAGTTCTCCAATTCTTCTTGTAACAACGTTATACGTCGTTACACTGTTCGTATAATAATAATAGGTGGACATTAAACAAATTCATATGCACACATACCTACAATTCTACTAATATACTTTTGTATGAGTTGTTTACATACGTATGCAGGCATACAGAATTTTACATATACATACCAAAATGTGTACATACATAGAGCAGTTCCGAATTTTCGTATATGCATGAAAACAAACATACGCATACGCATATACACATTCGTAATCGATACTTACGTGGCATCATACATAAATGCGATCCTGAATTTGGTCTTTCGAAAGCCGTATTGGAAACAGTGCGATACTTTGAACGATAACGGTAACGAAAATGTTCGTGAACGAAAGTAAAATGATTTCGTTAACGATAACTATAACTGTAACCTAAAAATATTATTAACTATAACTATAACTACAGCAAGTAATAACAAAAACGAAAATTCATCGTTATTTCCCGTTAAAGAAACACTAAAAATAAAAGTACAATATCGAGTTGCTATAACTAAAATGAAACACCATTGACTAAAACTGTAACTGTAACTAAAATAAAATCTGTACGGAGAATCAAACTGATTCCAAACCAGAGTATCCCTTATTTCTCTACAACCCTTATCGACGATCTGCAGTCAGATATTCACCCAGACCCATTGTTTTTTTTAGAATGGGTTCGTATTGCATCCATGCAACTCAGCCTGAGTCGATAGCTGGGACTAAGCAGCTTCAGCAATGTTGATTTCTAGTTGCAGTGTCTGGGCTTAGCATAAGTTTACACACACAGGGATATAGCTACGCAGATTTAACACGTTAGCTGTTGCAGGTAGGTATGTAGGTGGTTAGTTGGGTAGGTAGGTAGATATATGTAGGGAGGTAAGTTGGCAGATAGGTGGATAGACAGGTAGATAGGTAGGTATGTAGGCAGAGGTGAACACTGAACAGGCATTATTCTGTATGTGTATTTGTTTACATTTATCGCCTATACGCTACCTATAAATTTCTCTTGGAGCATATGTTTGCATACATATTATACACACACGCATGTAGCGTCTGATACGTGTACATATATAGGCTACGCATACATAATATAATTATCGTGTTCCGCATTTGATTCAGGTTATTGGGTCTCCTGTTTAATGCTACCGTAATGTAAATCAATAATATACAATTGTATATTAATACTTAATCGTTGTACCGTCATCTAAGCCTTGTTTAAAACAAATTACGTAGCTCTCCTCTGAGTCACTGACGCATGCATAATGTGAAAGGAAACGTTGGTCATGAACAGCTCAGAACTTCCTATACATGGAACTGGTTCAGGTAATCGTAATCGTAATCTCGCGATTTCTACGGCGCCCAAAAAAGCGAGGTCACGAAAACTAGCTTATGCACAGGCGCTCAGTCAAAACCAAATTGAAAGGCAGATGAGACTGGTTCCAGGTCAGGATCCAAAGGTCAGACGGCTACGGTGGATGGTGCTTAGAATCAGAGCAGCTATAGATGGAACAGTTAAACCATATGCAGCTAATCCGATCTTTCAGTGGTTCGTTATTCTTCATTTTTCTTCCTCACGTGTTGAGTTCTTGACTTCTTGTGTTAAATCAATGGCTTTTATTAGCACGTGCCATGCATTAACAGAGGCTGCCATATGGAAGATAAAGACTTCGAAGGTTAACTACAGTTAAGGATTCCGCTCATATAACGGGCCTGGGATTCGAACCCAAGTCGCAGAGATAAACAGCAGACACACTGATTCCTTGGCCACAGTGCCACTCCTACTTGCATTCATCATCATCATCATCATCAGGATCCATGGGCCGAAGGCCCGTAGGTGTCCAACGCTTGCCTCGGATCCCTGGGCCGAGGCCCTTTTGGGGTCCAATGCTTTCATTGGATTTCATTCGTATTTTTCTTTACGAACGGAGTATCTGCACCCATCCGTTCGACCTTCGCGCTTAAAGAGAGTTCCAGGCTTAGGACTGGCTCTGATAACCACATGTGGTGTCAAAGGCGGCGATGCCACCCACGTTTGCCAGCTTGTTCAGGGTTCCTGCTGAGCCTGTCCACCTCGCGTAGCGCCCTAAGGTGGTACTTCGGCCAAGACCTTCACCACTGATGGCATAGCCTCAGCAGGCACTCCCCTACTGACTGTTGCCACCCCTCACCACGTTGAGGTGTGAGTTGGACTTCGAGGGGCATTACCGGAATTAAACTACTTGCATTACCGGAATTAAAAATTGCCTAACACGATGAGGTTTCAAATCAAATGATTCTAAAGTAATACGTTAGCAATGACTTAAGCTGAAAACGACGACGACGACGACGACGACGACGACGACGACGACGACGACGACGACGACGACGATGACGATGATGATGAAAATAATGAGACCCTTGAGCCAGCCCCAAGAACCATCAATGGCTATGTAGTGTTAGCAACGAAATTTTCTTAGCCGTATACAGTCTTGCAGTTTATATAAGAGCTCAGTTACTGTAGTGGCATCTGGTTTAACAGAATTTCAAACAATATCTGTCAGTCTTTGTAGATATATATATATAAATCTTCTGCCTCTGGATTGACAGTGCATTAATATGCTACATGCATATTGCAACCGGTTAAAAGCATTAATATCGTTTACAATTACGATACATGCATTATTATAGGGATTTCTTAATAAAATGAAGCCATGGAGATGAAACTTCAGCCAGAGCGTTTATACAGCTTACTGGCACTTACTGCTACTGCTCTGTTAGATGAAGATGATGATTGGTTATTATTATAATTATTATAATTATTATTATTATTATTATTATTATTATTATTATTATTATTATTATTATTATTATTATTATTATTATTATTATTATTATTTTACCTGAGGTACATGTAATCCCAAAGTCCGACTCACACCTCAACGTGGTGAGGGGGTGGCAACAGTAAGTAGGGGAGTGCCTGCTGAGGCTATGCCATCAGTGGTGAAGGTCTTGGCTGAAGTACCACCTAGGGCGCTACGCGAGGTGGACAGGCTCAGCAGGAACCCTGAAAAGCTGGCAAACGTGGGCGGCATCGCCGCCTCTGATACCACAAGATAGTGGATATCAGAGCCAGTCCTAAGCCTGGAACTCTCTTTAAGGGAGAAGTGCGAAGGTCGAACGGATGGGTGCAGATACTCCGTTCGTAAAGAAAAAATACGTATGAAATCCAATGCAAGCATTGGACTCCTAACAGGCCTCGGCCTATGGATCTGATGCAAGCGTTGGACACCTACGGGCCTTCGGCCCATGGATCCTGATGATGATGATGATGATGACATGTAATCCCTCAGGATTTAAAATAGGGATACCATCATAGCATTATTCTGGGATGACTAGTCTTCGTTGATGTCGTGCTGAGTGCACAAAGTGCTCGGAATTTAGCGATTACGTTTTTATTATTATTATTATTATTATTATTATTATTATTATTATTATTATTATTATTATTATTATTCGAATTATTACATTATATCATATCATATCACATCTAATTGTATTATTATATTAAATTATATTATATCATGTTATTATTACATTAAAATATATTTGTTATGAAAAGAAAAAGGTCACTAACCATGAAATTCTCATCATCGACTTTCTTCTCCAGCTGTTCCTCTTCGTGTTCCGCGTGCTTCTGTTCCTCGTGGAAAACCTCAGACGCAGAAGTTTCATCTGTGCCATCATTAGGGATGGCATCTTCTGTCTTCTGGACTTCGAGAGATTGGAAGTCTGCGTGGAACAATTCCGGGCATTGCGAAACCTCACCAGACACAGTTTGCTGACTCTGCAGGTCAGCTTCCACCACCTTCAATTCTAAGTTAACGTCATCTTTCTTGAGAGCATCCTCTCTGACAGCATTAGCCGGTTGCTGCAACAAATTCTCGAATACATCGTCAGCAGCTGCCTTAGTAGTGCCATCACTCTCCACGGCTGAAGGATTTTCTAGATGAGTGTCTGGAGCAGAAACTTCCTGTATGATGGAAGTGACGCTGCGGTCCTCGACTGCAACTTGGATGTCGTCCATCTGGTCCTCTCTGGAACGGAACTCCTTCTCGACGTTTATGTCATCCTCCACTTTCACTTGATCTTTAATTCCAGTCTCAACTCCGACTGCCTCTGAAGGTGAAACCTCAGTGCCCCTCCCATTTGCCCCGGCCACGAACTCTTCTGGTGGTGTCACAGATTCCTCTTTGGAAGGGAACTTCTCCGCTGCATTTATGTCTTCTGTCACTCCAACTTTCACTTGATCTTTAATTCCAGTCTCAACTCCTTCGACTACCTCTGAAGTTGCTACCTCAGTGCCGCTTCCATTGACTGGTGATGTAATGGATTCCTCTTTGGTTGGGAACATCTCCTCGGCGTTTATATCATTTACCACTCCGACTTCCACTTGATCTTTAATTCCAGTCTCAACTCCTTCGACTACCTCTGAAGTTGCTATCTCAGTGCCACTTCCATTGAATGGTGATGTAACGGATTCCTCTTTGAAAAGGACTTTCTCCTCATCGTTTATGTCATCTGCAAGTCCGACTTTCACTTGATCTTGAGTTTCAGTCTCAACTCCTTCGACTACCTCTGAAGATGTCACCTCAGTGCCACTCCCATTTGACTCAGCCACGAACTCTTCTGGTGACATAACGGACTCCTCTTTGGATGGGAACTCCTCCTCGGCGTTTATATCATCTTCGACTTTCACTTGATCTTTAGTTTCAGTCTCAACTCCTTCGATTGACTCTGAAGATGTCACCTCAGTGCCACTCCCATTTGACTCGGCCACGAACTCTTCTGGTGACATAACGGACTCCTCTTTGGATGGGAACTTCTCCTCGGCGTTTATATCATCTTCGACTTTCACTTGATCTTTAGTTTCAGCCTCAACTCCTTCGATTGACTCTGAAGATGTCACCTCAGTGCCACTCCCATTTGACTCGGCCACGAACTCTTCTGGTGACATAACGGACTCCTCTTTGGATGGGAACTTCTCCTCGGCGTTTATATCATCTTCGACTTTCACTTGATCTTTAGTTTCAGCCTCAACTCCTTCGATTGACTCTGAAGATGTCACCTCAGTGACACACCCATTTGACTCAGCTACGAAGTCATCTGGTGACTTAACGGATTCAAAAGTCGTCATACCTTCTCCATTCATCACGACGTCATTGCTTGGTGAGTCGCAGTCATTCGTCTTTGTAGGCACAGAATTGTAGCAAACCTGGTTCTGATCGAACTCTTGTCCTTCTGATGTTTTTAACATTTCAGAACTTGTATTCATTAACGAATTACTTGAAAGTTTGGCTTCTTCATTCTCAGCGAACTCAGTCTTCTGAACAGAATCGCCTTCCATTGCGTTATCAAGAAATCTATTAAACTTATATTAGAAAAAGAAAAAATCAATGAATCAAACCACAAAACAACGTTACAATAGCAACAGCAATAATCTCAATGTAACGCGATAAAAAGTAGCAATATGTAATGTAAAGACATGAACGTGTAACATATTACATATGAACGAACGTCTTTGATAAGTTCCACATAGGCGCTAAACAAACATTAGTTATATATATTATTCGAACACGCACATACATGCATAAATACAGACATACATGTATACATAGATGCATGCATACATACATACCTACATACATTTCTGTATTCATGCATACATACATACAAACGTACATACATACATGCATACAGACAGACATACGTACATAGACATACATGCATATATACAAACATACATACAGACTGACAGACAGACAGAGATACACATACAAACAGACACACTTACCTACATGCAGACGTACATACAGACATGCACACATACATACATAATACATACAGACATGCATACATACATATACACAGACAGACAGACATGCGTACATACAGACATGCATGCATAGTATATATTATATATACATGCATACAAGAACATACAACGTGAATACATTATATTATTTTTATGTGCTACAGTCTGTGTGCATCGTTTCTTCGAACATCCACTGTTCAAAGTCTGTCTTCTTATGTAGGCTAAATGCTTTCAGATGACGACCATTTATATGGATTTAATTTCAAACGGACTTTATTTAACTACAGGGTTTCTATTAGTACAAGACAATCAGGGCAACAACAGGAACAATATCACTTTACAATATCTGGCCAACCGCAGACAGCAATTAGAAATTTAGAAATGCATTGAAGCGAATCGGGTACAGTGCAAACGAAACGGTCGAACGAAATTCCGGAACAATGAAATTCCTCTGACTCAGCTGTCAGACAAAGGAATGAAATTGTGGTTAAACGTTGAATACTTCTTCTCCAGGTCACACACTGTAGACGTACTGATGCCTCAAGGCCAAGGAGAAAATATTAGCATTGGAACCTGTTGAAAGGGTCTGAACATCATCGGGCCTGGAGGAAAGGTATAATGAGTAACAGAAGGCAATGAAAATGAACATAAACAACCTGGGCAACAGTGAACAGTGGTTATTTTCTATTGCACATTAAATAAAACCATATAGCACTGATGATTTCTGAATTTCAGACCAATTGCAGCAGCTCATGTATGAACTAGCAAGTGATTAAATAAGCAAGGAAATAAGTAAGTAATCGTAATCGTAAGTTTCAAATTTCTACAGCACTAGTCTAGGAAGGATTTATCACTAGGATGTTGTAGTTATTAATCATGTTTCACTAACATTAACTATTTACACGTTATTATTATTAATATTATTACTTCGATGTTAGAACATTATCATTATATAACTGTTGTCCCATTGTGCGTTTACAAATGGTGTATTGAAGACCATACTTGCTTACTTAATTAATTAAATCTAAGCGCAAAGCACCAGTTTATTCACAAGCGCTGCCTTGGGCCAGACGAAAATCACGGTCAAAAAGTAAAAAATCACGGCATACTTCTTAACAAATTGCCAAATTCGGCACCAATTCACAGTCATACTCATCGATATCTATATTTAGACATACTGCGTTCATAAAACATAGCACTGACAATACAAACACTTTTCACTCTGTTTACGACGTTACGTCATCGCAGACGCTGTGTGATGTAGTCATTACGTAAAAATCAAGGAATCTAGGCTATAGTAAAAATGATGCCACGGCTCCAAGTAAGAATAGAATGGTTTAATTTACTTTTGGCGCCATCTGGCAGGTGATTAAAAATGTCTTCGTTCTTGGCCAATGCATTATTGACGATCAAGGCGGCAGTTTTAGGTCCAATTTTTTTATGTTTAACACCAGAAATTTATGGGTTTCGACACAAAAAGTGCAGCATATGTGAAAGATCAAGGCAAATCACGGCAAACGCCAAAATTCACGGTTTCCGTGAATTCCGTGAATTCGTGATTTTCGTCTAGCCCTATTTGTCCAGAGATGCCAAGTGAAGTTAAACTAAGAATGCAAGCATGCCAGTAGGCAAGTGCTCCGATTTTGATGCATAATCCCTCTGTTAACGTGATCTGACTTAGGCTACTTACTTGCAAAGTGGAAAACTCCTTAGAAGCTGATGTTCGTGTTAGCCAAAAGAATTCTTAACTCGTTTTTAAACGACTAGTCGACGGATGGACGCTGGTTCGTAAACTGCGAGGCACGATGAGTACGCGTATACGGAGCTCTACCGAAAGAAGACTGATTTCCGCAATGACCCCATTCAGAACATGATAACCAAATTCAGTTATTGTAGAGGGGCGGGGGCATAAAGCGCTGGCGGCTGAATTCTTCAGAGCTGACAAAGCACGGTATGACTGGTCGGCTGTGACCTTTAAATTAGGTCACGGCGCTGGGTTGGCCTACGGGCTGGATTGCCTGCGCCCTGGTAAGCTCTCTATACCCAACTGTCTGTCTGTCTGTCTGTCTGTCTCTAGTTCTGTCTGTCTGTCTGCTTGTCTGCCTGGCTCTGTCTCTATCTATCTATCTCTGTCTGTCTGTCTGTCTGTCTGTATGTCTGTCCATCTGTCTGTCACTTTCTGTCTCTCCCAGACTCCCAGAGAGCCTCGTATCCCTGGCTTGGAGTGAATAGACAGAGCGTATGGCAGCGGTGAGTAATGTTAGTGAGACATCAGCTGAGGATATCGGAAGCGAGATAACTGACCCTCAGTAGTGATGATAGAAAGCGAGAGCGCCTGGCCTGGGTACGAGGGGCCTTGTCCGGCAAGCCAGGCGTCTGGCAGGCACCATCAGCCAGCCAGCTACCCTCGCCTCTTACTGCCGCCGACCTACTCACCAAGAATGAGTGTTGCGGCCACACTGTTAAATACCTCTATAGTACACGCACACAGCCAGACTAAACGAATTACTAACCAAAGCCATGGTTAAAGGCCGTTCAATTTTAACCCTTGAAAGACCGCATCATAATCTTATCATCAACGGACGAATTAAAAGGGCAAAGGATGGAATAAATGGTTGGGGTAGCAACTAACTGGACCAAGCATAAAGTTGATAAAGGGGTGCATTGAAGAATAAAACTCCGCTTTGCTATCAGCCCACTTTAAGATAATTAGGCCCTATGTCTTTTCAAGTTTTCAGCTTGCACAGCGAGGTAGGCTTATCTAATTCGAGCCCCTGACGGGTTGAATTACAACATGCTGAATGCTCTCTGTAGCGAGATCAGTGCGTGAATAGTTCAATCTGCATTAGCCTTGTT
Organism: Aporrectodea caliginosa; assembly: GCA_020284085.1. Classification (NCBI taxonomy): domain Eukaryota; kingdom Metazoa; phylum Annelida; class Clitellata; order Crassiclitellata; family Lumbricidae; genus Aporrectodea; species Aporrectodea caliginosa. The sequence continues at coordinate 1,510,098 of JACEVL010000078.1, forward strand.
GCTATTCCTGGGAAGTGGAAACATTTGGCCCTAGGCCAAAGTCTCACGGAAAGCAAATTGCTGCAGTGATGAAGGCAGCTATTTCTTGGAAACCATTTTAAGCTTTTTCGAAGCTCGAATGAGTTCAAGTTCACATCTCCGATGATTCGATGAAAGGTGATGACAAACCGATGAAAGAGACGTGACCTGAAATCCGTAGTAAAAGGCTACTGAAGATCGCAGGGATTTCAAGACTACAGAAAATAGGAAACGATGACTCAAGACAATCGTTAGGTATCCAAGCAACTCGGCTAGACAAAGTCGTTTAAAGAAGACTCCGATGGTTTGAAGAGAATGCCAGTTGACTGAATCCCACACAGTGCACTACATGCAAGATTCGAAGTAAAAGAAACAAAAGCTGACCAAGACTAAGTTGGATAGACAATATAAATGAGGATACAGCATCACTTGGACTGACACTAAGGGGAGCAGTGGACTTGACAAATGACCGAAGACAATGGAGATTATTTATTCGTACACATCGCCGCCACATGGCTGATATCAGGATCTGATGATGATGATGATGATGACGACGACGATGACGACGATGATGGTGATGATGATGATGATGATGATGATGATGATGATGATGATGATGATGATGATGATGATGATGATGATGATGATGATGATGATGATGATGATCAATGACGACGATGATGATGATGACGACGATGATGATGATGATGATGATGATGATGATGATGATGATGATGATGATGATGATGATGACGCCGGCGCCCCGGGTTCGCTTCCCGGTCGGGTCGGTTTATCAGAGATTAATTTCTCGGATCTTTACTGCGGGTGGCTCGGTCGCATTATAAACGTGACGATGACGATACACTGATATAGAGAGGTCTCAATGAATAAGCGTGAGGTACGCCTCTTAAGTAGGGGCGCTATAACAAGTGTTCACATACAATACAATACATACAAATTTAGCCTGCATCTGTCCGATACCTCTACGCTCCAGTGCATTGCTGATCGGAAAGATTCTGGGTTTTAGACTTTCCTGAGACCAGGACCATGGCTTTTTGGATATTTATAGATCCGATATGTTTTGAGATGTACCCACCCACCCCACCCGATCGGTGATTCTTCGCTGGCGTACTAGATTGCTGGGCTGTTTTATATATATAGGAAAAATATATTTTTTGATTCCATTGTTTCGCCTCAAACTCCATTGGGGAAGTTACAACGCTGCCCAGATCATTTAGTATGGAACCAAGTTGTTAGGGTCGGTGCCTTCGGCACCCACTGTCTCAGACCCCCTAAATTTTCGACTGGATTCTCTCTTTGGTTCTTCAAAAGACGCTACACAACCAGTTGGTTAGCAAGCTAACTGGCTAAATAGCTGTTCAATACGGTAGTTAATGACTGCAGTGACGTTGTCCAACTAGCTAACCAGCCAGATAAATTAGCTAGGGAACTAACCCCCGGATGATTTTCTGAACCGTCGACCAACTCACCAACACTGCACCTCTGACAATATCTAAACTCCGCCACTACCCTACATGTGGTAGTGCCAGTCCCAAGCCTGGAGAAAGGAGGAGGGCGACACTAATCAGCTTTGTTATGACACAGTGTCGTTAAACAGCAACCAAGAAGACTCACCAACACTGCACCTCTGACAATACTGTATCTGTGGGAATCTATCATTCGTAATACGAGGCACTCCACCAATAGATTGACAGATAAACAGGCAGACGGACAGCCAGTAAAACAGACAAAGAGCTAGAGAAACGCCAGACAGACAGATAGGTGGACAGAGAGAGAGAGACGGATAGAGAGTCAGAAAGACTGTTATGCTGTACTGCAAGAGATATCAATCAATGCTTCTATATCTCATGGCATGTAATAAGCTGTGTTATGCTATCCGTGGACGTTTACAGGTTCCTCGCTTTCACGACATAATATATTCGTACTGTTGATTTAGTTCAACACAAGCTATCTGTTTTTTGTCTGGCTTATATCAGGTATACAAAGATACCCGCGTGTGCAGTGTCTTCGGTAGGTAGGCCTACTACGAGGGCGCTATATAAATGTTTTATTGCATTACATTAAGCTTTTCCATGGTATCATCGTCTGATATCCTGATTTTTCCGTCTGCGCCAACCGACTGCGTTTTACAGAGGGGTTTAAAATGGGGTGACCGACTTTCCTTGCCCTTCACAACATCCCCTCCCTTGACTCTCAACTTCTCCGAAAATAGCCTCCATTACAGGTCCTGTGCGAATACAATTCAGGTCCTGGCGAAAATACGTTCGGAAATATTTAAATGTAAGGCCACCATTGCTGAATCATATCTTCGTGATATTTGGGACCACGACACTTTCGAGTTTGCCACCTATGTCGATATATGCCTCGACCACCTTACTAAATGGCTCACCTATGTTTGTCTAAAAACTGACTACAAATGGGCTCATGTCTATGCGCTCCTCAGACTTCGATGCTTAGCTTATCGAAGATATCGAGCCACATTATTGCTTACTGAGATAAATTGGGACGTCGTAAACAGGGACGTGCATCCGGCGCAATAAGGCAGCAAGGATGGAATGCTCAGCTGCAGGAACCATCCAAAAGACTGATGGTTTGTGTGCATTCCTCAGTTTCACCTTCCTCCAGCTGTTTTCCCTACAACCTCTCTCTCCAGTTCCCTCCTGCCAGCCAACAGGGAGCCGTTGCCCGTTGGGCCAGCAGAAATAGCGGTTTGCAGCCTCCAACTTGGCGCACATCTGCCCGAAGCCTTGTTCTCTGCCTCTAGTACTAGATGTGAAGATTCTCTGTCTCTGGGCTGGAATGCAGCAAACGTAAAACGTCTAAAATTCTGCAAAGGTCTGATATGTTTGATAGGTTTGATATATATTTTCTCTATCTCTATATATTGTTATCTATACCCAAAAATAAACTAATTTAAATTTAAAATCTCAACCTGCTTAATTCCTCCATTGCCAAATAAAGTCTTAAATGGGTCTCGATCAACGACTTTGGGCTATTCAGCTAATCAAGAAACTTATACAGCGCTGTCATTTAATTCACATGCATCTTTTGAAGCCTTGTTAGTCATTTGCCAGTAGATACCAAAAGATCCATTGAAGATTATGCGCTCTGTCTATTTAAGTCAGAAATCTGCTGTTGATGGAGGGCAGCAGACATTATGTCCCTCGTATAAATCCTGTTTCGGCAAAGGTTTGATATGTTTGAGAGTTTTTGACAAATTGTACCATATAATAATATCCCATATATTGAACTTTAGTTTTATAAAATGAACTCTACATCTAGTATCTTTAAAATCTCAACTCGCTTAATTCAGTTATGCATGCATTGTCTCAAATAAAGTAAATGGACCTCGATCAACGACTTTAACTTTTCTAAAGCTAATCAGGAAACTTAAATTGATTGAGTCTGTGTCAAGTTATATGGAAGGCCTGAGTCTTGTTGCCTTGTGGCGAATTATCCCATAAACTGATCTACAGAGTCCAGCTATTTGTATGACGTATCACCGAAATTTTTCTCTTAGCCTCGGGTTATAAAAGAGGGCGGTCATTCCTCCTAACTCCTTAGCCTACCTGTGGTAGCGCCAGTCTCAAGCTTGGAGAAAGGAGGAGGGTGACGCTAATCATGAGTGTTATGACACAGTGTCGTTAAACGGCAACTAATCTGCCTTGCCGTCTAATCCTCCCACTGACAGCGTACGGTCAGTATAATAATTATTTTGCATTCAAGTTCGTCATGGAGCGCAATTAGAGCAGAAATTTCTAAACATTTTTCTGACCTGGTCGGGATTTGAAGTTTTGAACCCGTCACAGGATCAACAACAAGAGGAAGACGTCAGAGACCTTTGCTGTCACAAGACGTCCCTAAACTCATTCATTCTTTGAACCTCGTTCTCAATGTTGACAGTCCAGTACGACAACAAATAGAGTAATAGATTATATTGCGCATTAATTTAGCAGTTATTAAACGTCTATTTCTGACGGAGAGCTGCGGGAGTTATGAAGACACCTTTTTCATGCGATTCATTCAGGAATTAAATTCGATTGGAATGCGACCACCGACAGTAGGTCAATTAGTCGAGTGTCATGCTAACAGTGAGAAATGTTCAGAAACTTTTCATGTCGATGTCAACGACCTTTTATTTATATATATATATGTGGGGCGCGGTGGTGTAGGGGTATGTTATATATATAGGGTTATATATAGCCTAGAGCCGATATTTTGTCTTGGGCAAGTCCTTCACTCGCAATTGCTCATGCGCTTCGGCGTGAAACTCCGATTCAGTGTCCGCGCTGTAGTCGGGAGCGCCTCTGAGTAGAAATCTTGAAGGGGCGCTATAACAAGTGCTCATACATACGAACATACACATATATTTATATATATATATAGGCGCACATAGATTGATATTTTGTCTTTATTATTAATTCAAACTGACACACCTAGCGAATGGAAGGCTGATACTGATCGGACCTGTGGTAGGGTATAATAGTGGGAATCGGTTCTGCGTCCTTGCTGATCTTCTGCTCTTCGTGCCGGATTGTTACCATTCACCTAAATCCCTGCCCGACGATGAAATGAACCATTACAGCTAATAAACGTCTATTTCTGGACGAAGAGGTGCGGGATTTATAAAGACACCTTTTTCATGCGACTCATGGAGGAATTAAATTCGATTGGAATCTCATTGACATAGATTCTGTAAAACTCTTTACTCCGTTCATTATTTGTTGGTTGACTGTGTTATACAGCGCTCTCTCCTGATAGCGTTGTATTAAAGTTCGTTTGGTGAATGTCTTTGTTATAGAGTTCTAACTTAAGTTGTGCATCGAGATTCGAGACAACACGCTTTTGACAAGACTGACGTAGCCTACCTGTAACAAGGCGTCGACGAGCGATTGGTTTTAAAGAGAGGGGTGATGAAATTTAGTTGATGGTGAAGGTCATCATCATAAGCATCATCATCATCGATGATGATGATGATAATAATAATAATAATAATAATAATAATAATAATAATAATAATAATAATAATAATAATAATAATAGCAATAACAATAATAATAATAATAATAACAATAATAATAATAATAATAATAATAATAATAATAATAATAATAATAATAATAATAATAATAATAGCAATAATAATAATAATAATAGTTGCCGTTCCAGACCACCATCAGTAACATCTCCAGATATTGTTTGGATCGCCTGAGGGATCATTGATACCTCGGGTCAAAAAATAAAAAAAAAAAAATAATAATAATAATAATAATAATAATAATAATAATAATAATAATAATAATAATAATAATAATAATAATAATAATAATAATAATAATAATAATAATAATAATAATAATAATAATAATAATAATAATAATAATAATAATAATAATAATAACCGTTCCAACTTTTAACATAATTAATCTTGAAGTCCCTGAGGGATCATGTCTACCTCAGGGCCAAAACATAAATAATAATAATAATAATAAGTATGATGATGATGACTCTGCTGTTCTCTGCTCTGATCCCAGCTGCTCTAATTTCTTCTACTTTTGTCTGCTTTTGTACCCTCTGCTATGTTTCCTGTACTCATTTTTACTATAATATATGCTTCTTGCACCACGCCTTCGATCTCTTTTCCGCTATGTAGCCTTGTTGCCCGGTCCTTTGCATATGCTTTTGTTATAATATGTCTATGTCTATCTTCTTCTTCTTCTCGTATCTCTTAAAGTTTCATTCTTTGAGTTTAAACTAAGTTTTAGAGTAGGAACACATTTGATCGAATTTTACTGGACACAGGAATTGAATACCCAAAGGCATCATTTTGCACGTGACGAACTAATCGTTGAAAATGACTGAATAGGAAAATCAGCGGCCATTTCTACCGCAGACACGCAGATAGCAGTCAGCGTTTCTCGATTGGCGCAGCATAAACATCACGAAACAGCTCAGACGGCATCATTAGGTGATATTAAATTATACAGGTCAGTTCACAGATCGCATATTTAGCCCGTGACTGAGCGCTGACCAGTGGAATGTCGATGTAATGAGCCTTCATTAGCTGCATTTCATTTAGACGGCCATATAGCCTGTGAATAAACGCCGACCGGTGGAGTATGGATGGAATGAAGCTTGAATGCTCCAAATAAGGAGACGGATATATGTGAAATTGGCTGGGTTTTATAGATAATCATTTAATGAATAATGAGTACAGTATTTCTCTATTCAGCCGATGTGGCTTTCGAGTGGCGCTTTTAGAAGTTTGGAGATTACGATTACGATTCAACAGACAGTTGCTTTATGACGCTTTGTGAGGAAAGCAGTAGAATATTCATGTTCAAAAACGTTAGTTCTAAATGACTGCAGTGCAGTGCAGTCATCATCAATAGCTGGGGTGAAGAAGAGAGAAGAATAGGGGAGGATCAGTGTAGAGAAAAACAGAATAGAGTATAGCAGAGGCGATCGAATAGGATAGAGCAGAAGAGATAATGTGAGATCAGAGCAACGTATACAAGAGTAGAGCAGAACCGAGCAGAAGTAAGAGAGCAAGCCTCTCCTCCACGAGGGAAATTGAGCAGGTATATAGAGCAGGATTTCTAAGCACAGCAGATGGAAAGAGTTCGTCTAACGTTAATCTAACATGACGATGCCCGACTAATCATAGGATTATAATCAAAGTTTCAAAGTCGTGTATCGCAATTGCGTGGATAATTATAGGATGATTGTTATTCACGTGCGAGTGTTTAGAAATTAATCACAAACTCAATTGCATCTAATTATACATAATTATAATTATACGAGTGACTGATAATAGATAGATTAGATGCAATTTGTTGCTTGTATATTGAGGGCGGTGTGTGGACAGTGATGAAGGCCTACTATACAGTGATGAAGGCCTACTATAGACAGTGATCAAGGCCTACTGTAACTTGAGGCCCACTGCATGATGCAGAATCGAATTGGGCAAAGAGCGTTGATCAAACTGATTAGATAGATAGCAAATCCTCGGTGCATCGCATTATGAGTTATCGCCAACATCATCATCATCATCAGCAGCAGCAGCAGCAGCAGCAGCAGCAGCAGCAGCAGCGTAACTGCAGAGGTAACAAGACCGATGAATCGACCAGGGGCTTCCAAGTACTAAGAGCCCGAGCCACTGACACATGCTATGTACATGCCTGAACAGCGAGGCCTTGATACACAGGCGAGACTACGGTGGGCGTTCGCGAGTAGAAGCCATCTTCTATTGGAGATGCATAAACTGCGAGCGGGGGCCTACTTCGAGTGGGTACACACACGCGCAGAAAGCTCCTGCATGGCTTCTATGGCACACAGAAACGCCTTTGTAAGGCACTTGTAAGTTGTAAGGCGTTAAATTAGGTGTAGGCCTATAGGTACATACATAAATACACACTTACATAATTGCAAGATACACAGTCACAATCAGGTAAAAAGCAATAAATACACAATATACTGGCTCGGGTCGGGAGCGCCTCTGTTTTGAGTGGCGCTATATAAATGCTTGATTACGATTACGATTACGATTACAAAATGGCTGGTTTAAAGCGCGGTCATTCTGAGCGGCAGCCAGAAAGTAGATGTGACTTTTGTAGACAAAATCATATTCAGAAGAAACTCATGTAAGTTTCTGGATGCAAACTACAGTTTTCGCACTCTGATTACATGCACCAAACAATATGTTCATAGACTGAGGGATAGTCTACTAGTATAGTCGGGTGTTGAAATCTCCGCCAGAGACCGATATTTTAGGGATTTCGGCTTCACCTGCGCCCCCTATATATAGCCGACTCATCTGTAATGAGTACACCGACCATACACTATCAGTTGGAAGATCAGACGGCGAGGATCACCTGCCCTCGTACGCCGAGGCTAAGAATAATGAAGTCGCTAACACTTTCTAACGAAGACTGTCTCTCAGAACTAACTGAAGCGGCTCCGCTTCTTCGTTCAGGCTAAATGTAATTGTAATTACGACCATTTTCTGTAGCATCGTCAGTAGCAAGCTACTTCTATGATGCTACACACTGTCAACTTCAGCGCAGATGCTAAGAGCTCGATGGCAAGTACAGTTTTAAATGCCTATGGACGTTCAAGACAGCACAGCATGGTTTCAGACTGCCTAAAATGCACTCCAGCAAGAAGCGGTAGGCTACAATTAATGTAAGGAAATTTGCACACCCATTGGCAGAAGTTAATTAACAAGACGCTATTGATCGCTGAGAAAATGAAGTCGCTAACATTTCACACCCATGGCTGCCTTGGGGGATTGTTCTTCTAATGACCGCGCTGGTTCATCATTAAGTTACAAACAAGCGATTTTTATGACTAAAGGAAGGGTATATTTAGGTTAATTTTCTGCCACTGGAGGCATACCAACCCACAGTGCCCCTCTGTTCTCCTGCTAACCCATTAGATGAGCTGAGACATTCAATCGGTGTGACCCAAGTAGGTCATCAGGTGTGATGGGGTATCTGTAGGCCTATATTTAGGTTAATTTTCTGCCACTGAAGACGTATCAACCAACAGTGCCATCTATAATCTATTGCCCCGCTACCCCATTAGATGAGCCGGGGACTCCGAATTAAGGCCTCCGTGGATGAGAGCAGACATTCAATCGGTATGACCCAGTTAAGTCATCATGCTTCTGGCCAGTAAAGGCAGAGCAAGGCGAACAAGGCGATACTGTGTATTTAGGATTGAATGCATATTAGTCAGTGACCCAACGAAGGACAGAAGGAAGGAATGTAGAAAGGAAGGAAAGTAAGAAGGAATGAAGGAAGGAAAAATATAAAAAATGAAGCAAGGAATGAACGCCGAGTTAGACAGCAATGACCAATTTAGGCAACGTTGCAAATTTACCTGAAGTCGAATTACGCACTCAAGCTATTCCGAAATGAACGCAAACCGATCTGCATATTGTTTTCATTCGTATTCACGTTGCTATTCTCAAGATAAGACACCACGTATTACTCTATAGAGTCTATACAATAAACCGCAAATACGAATTAAATTGACTAACCATGGTTAAAAGTGACCAAGTTTTACTTACCAATTACTCCGTAAGAAGGACCTGGATCTCCTCAGAATGAAAACTGAAGCATTTCTTATGTTGAGCTTCATTGAACTTTATCAGACAACAAGGTATACACTACACAACAACGGTCATTGGACCTCATTCGTACCCATCGCTGCCAAATAGATACGGTCAGGAACTGGTGATAATGATGATGGCTACAATTGAATCGCTTCTCTCGTCTCTTTATTTCGACCTCTAACACGTTTTTAGAACACAATTAGACAGTGAAAAATCCTCTGCTTTCATGTTCTCGATTTTACAGTCGCTTAGATTTTGTTTAAGTGTCGAGCGATATAGTTACTCTTTCATGCTTGTTCTTAGCTGATAGTTTGAATCGGCCTGACACCTGTCGATTGGACAGTTGCTATGTTTTAATAGCTCCACTCGCTGGATGACGCCACTTGTACGGCCGAAATCATCTCAGTCTTCTGAAAAATCTGTTATTACTCTACTGTTCTGAAATTCATCTATCAGGCTCTTCTATCTATCACCCTCAGGCTGCTCACTCAAACTAGTCTCACCCCTTCAATAATTCCTTTCAATCTTTTTAGACCTAAACGAAACCCGCCTTAGGAGCTCATCAAGGACTCTATATTAAAGGACTGGTTACTCGCGATAATATCGTGTACTTCCGGTTTAAGGCAACGAGCCTGGCGCCACCTGGCGATGCGGGTGTAAGGAGCGTCTTTGGACGTAAAAATGCATGGTGAACCCGATGTGTTGTTCAGCGATTAATTGCACGAATTTGAGGAAAACAAATCAGAATTAATTTTATTTCAGTTTCTAAGGAACGAAGAAAGGTAAATAATAATAAATGTAAAGATATTTTTAATGACTTTCAGTTAAATAATCTAAACTACGGAGATAGGCGTTTAGCATGGTAAACACGAGCTTCTACACCTTTGTCGCTAGGTGGCCAGGCTCCATGGGCCGCCATTTTCTCTCCAACGCGCTTACATAAGGAGATTCCAGTCCTGTGTATATTGGTCCTTGGGAGCTCATCTGCGCCTCTGCCTCCTCGCTCTGGTCACTTTGGCAAACGGACTTGGATCTCCACTTGACAAATATCTGGACAACCCATCTGACTCGACGCAGCGCTCATGAATAAGCTGGTGCCCTACGCTTAGCTTTCAGGTGGCTCTTCAAAAACTTTGAGTTTACGATTACGATTACGAAGTCTTTCCCCTCTGCACCCAAATAAGATAAGACCGTGCTCTGGAAATGACTTATGTAAATGATCCTGGCCTCTTTTCGCACACCGTCTGATTCTCTTATTTTCAAACGCAATGCCTTCTCAGTTCTAATACAGTTTAGAGCAACTATTAAGCTAAGTTTTGCTATCTTAGAAACAGACAGAAACTATACTTCACATGCTTTATTCTTCCCATAGACATAAGCAGCATTCATGTTTCGGAAATGCACCGCAGAAGAATGAAGACAAACAAAAACAATGGACGAGATTATATACAGAAATGCATGTATATAGTATATGCACATACATTTCATACATGATACATACAAAAACACATACATACATACATACACATACATACATATAAACATACACGCATATAAACATACATACATACATACATACATACATACATACATACATACATACATACATACATACATACATACATACATACATACATACATACATACATACATACATACATACATACATACATACATACATACATATACATACATACATACATATACATACATACATACATACATGCATTCATGCATACATACATACATACATACATACATACATACATACATACATACATACATACATACATACATACATACATACATACATACATATACATACATACATACATACATACATACATACATACATACATACATACATACATACATACATGCATTCATGCATACATACATACATACATACATACATACATACATACATACATACATACATACATACATACATAGCCTAATGGTTAGCGAGCTGAACTGTCAACGGAGAGGTCGGGGCTTTAATTATCCGCCTGCAGCGCAGACCCATTTGTGCCCACTGACGCTCTCAGTTATAAATTAGGAGAGACTGACCGCCTGCATTGTCATACAGCGCAATCTGTCATTCATCATGCACTGACCCCTCTTCACTCATTCATCATGACTAGGGCTAGACGAAAATCACGGACTAAAAGTGAAAAAATCACGGCATACTTTTTAAAAAATTGCAAAAATTCACGGTGAATTCACGGCACCAATTCACAGTCATATTGTGTTAATAAAACATAACACTGACAAATACGTTTAACTCCGTTTACGAAGTTACGTCAGCGCAGACGCTGTGTGACTTAGTCAGTAAGTAAAAAATTAACGATGTCACGGCTCCAAGTCAGAATACTATGGTTTAATTTACTTTTGGCGCCATATGGCAGGTGATTGAGTTTCCCTCAATTTAAAAAACTTACTCGTGCCTATATTCAAAATAACGTATAACTAACTTGGTCTGGTTTATCGTCTTTGATGAACTCTTGTTTGTTTGTAATTTTTCTTTATCTAATAACCGATCTTATCGACAAAGTATCTCGGAGAAACTTGCCACCCACATTCCCAACTAGGGCCCCTAAACAGCGGGAGTTTTTCTCCCTTCTAGGTGTGCCTTTTGCTCTGGATTCCTTATATTACTTGTTTTATTGAGTGTTACTTCTGTTTATTAGCTTAATGTTGATGTATTTCATTTCAACACCTGTTATATTTGATGAACTGGATCAATAAAAATGATGATTGATGATTGATTGATTGATTAAAAATGCCTTCGTTCTTGACCAATGCATTATTCATGAACAAGGCGACCGTTTCAGGTCCAATTTGTTATGTTTAACATCAGAAATAGGACTATATGGATTTCGACACAAAAAGTGCAGCATTAGTGAAAAATCACTGCAAAATCACAGCAACTGCTAAAATTCACGGCATTCACGGGAAACGCCAAAAATCACGGTTTCCGTGAGTTCCGTGAATTCGTGATTTTCGTGTAGCCCTAATCATGACGTGTCTCGATCATTGTAATTCCATTTAGGGTGACCGGCGAGATGAGTCCTATGTGACTTCACCGGTAACCCACCACTAGGTTTGTAAAATTTGTGTATTGTCATTTTGCTTTTATTTTGTGGTGAATAAACTACTTACTTACTTACTTTACATCCTATTCTGTCGGATGTTCTTGGACCGCTTGCCAGTCTCTTAAGCTCCAGTTACGTCAGAAACATTCCGTCTTTAACATAGGGGCCGTCCATAAATGACGTCACGCAATTTTGGCCAATTTTTTAACCCCCCTCCCCTCGTCACACTTCGTCACAAAAGTAACACCCCCTCTGAAAATGACGTAACAAAGCTCTGACCCCTAAAACCAAATGTCCATGGTGAAGCAAAATGCTCCTTCATGGAACAAATAGGGAAAGCATGAATATTTTAAAATCTAACGGTGACCAAATATTGAAATAATTAGAAAATTATTAATAATGGTGCCGTATACATTCAAATAATTAAAAAATAATGAAAATTTAATCCTCAAAATTAGTGCTGTTATTAATAATATTAAATTGTTGTTAATTGTTAAATTTAATTACATAGACCTGGTGTGACGTCACACTTCTCAGACCCCCCACCCCATGTCACACATCGTCACAAATTTTCGACCCCCCCCTAGGTGCGTGACGTCATTTATGGACGGCCCCATAGCTGTTCGTAACCAAAATATCCAAAAATTACAATTCGCGAAATAATCGCAGATAACGTAGGCTAATATAATTATGCGAGATTTGCTGCATTGGTTTCCTATTGCTGAGTGCATTCAGGATCATTCTGTTGACATGTCGGTAATGTCCAGCATATTCAGCATTGAGCTCTGAGTTCCAGTATCAACATACCTGCATACATAAACACATACACACATACATACATACATATATACATACATACATACATACATACATACATACATACATACATACATACATACATACATACATACATACATACATACATACATACATACATGTATATGTAGTTGATGGGAAATTAGGCAGTGAAAGAAAGGATTAGTTATACTCGTCCTCGGGTATCAGTTAAGAAAGTAAAATCATTAGCGACTGTCACTTGGAGTTCTCTTAAAATACAGTTGTTTTTCTTCATTGTCTGGATTGGCTGCTCATGCAACACAAGGATTTCAACCACTTTCTTCGTTTTACGTTGGAATCCCTCTGTCGAGTTTCGTGAACTTCACACATCATAATATGCATTGTCCAATCATACAACCCTCGAGGAAGGGATTTTGTTATTGACGCTGTCGCTTTAATTGTTGACAGATCACGAGTACAGGGACTGCTCTTTGGTAGCGTCATTGTGTGTGCGAACGCTGTCACCTGTCGCCGCTTTACCCTATTGACGCAACTTGGCCCAGAGACTCTGAACATCCATGCCATCTGTCAGCTGTCGACGGGAATCCGTTGGTTGGTTCCACGTGTATGCGTGGACTGGTGACTCTTTCAGCTAACGGTACATTGTTTTGCTAACTGATGTTCGTAATGAAATTTAACATCATACAGACTAGAGCAGAGAGCGCCTCTCAGTAGATATCTTGAAGGGGCGCTATAAAATGTTCAATTACATGCCTACATACATACACACATACATACATACATACATACATACATACATACATACACACATACATACATGCATACATACATACATACATACATACATACACACATGCATGCATACATACATACACAAATACATGCATACATACATACATACATACATACGAACATACATACATACATACATACATACATACATACATACATACATACATACATACATACATACATACATACATACATACATACATACATACATACATACATACACACATACATACATACATACAGATCGCTTAGGATTGCCTTTGATAAGGTAACCAATTACTAATGAATGATTCCTGATCACCATCGTAATTGTTTTGCCATACTAAACGTGGCACGTGTGCGTGCAAAATACAATTTTTTACTTAGTGGTACAAAATTATGCACGTCGGAAATATACGCCTGATGCATCGACGATATAATCTGCTTTGTAATTTGATATTTAATAGAAACGATAATTCAAACTGTGGAGGCTGTAATTAACAAAACTGAAGATTGAACGGAAATGCGAGAGACGAATGTTATTCAATAGTTTCTGATCAGAATCGCCTTTCCAGAAGCACAGCAGACAGAGTGGCTGCTGACTGAAAATATGCAGAGGCTCAGCTCACACGTGATATAAACTGCAATACAGGTTAGGTTCAGATGTATGTATGTATGTATGTATGTATGTATGTATGTATGTATGTATGTATGTATGTATGTATGTATGTATGTATGTATGTATGTATGTATGTATGTATGTATGTATGTATGTATGAGCACTTGTTATAGCGCCCCTTCAAGATTTCAACTCAGAGGCGCTCCAGACTACAGCGCGGACACTGAATCGGAGTTTCACGCCGAAGCTCATGAGCAACTGCGAGTGAAGGACTTGCCCAGGGTCCCTACGTGGCGGCTTGAGGTGGATTTGAACCCGCAACCCTCCGGCTGCAAGGCACCGAACATACCTCTACACCACCGCGCCCCACAATTATACAATTATACGCGTAAAGTATGCATCATTCATATAATTATACTAGTATACTATAGGGTCGACAGTCGTAAGTCTATGGCGGCCACTCTCGTTTTCACAAGAAATCACATCACCGCATGGCAGGAATGCTTCTTCGACGCTGATGCATCATTCATATAATTATACTAGTATACTATAGGGTCGACAGTCGTAATGTCGTCTATGGCGGCCACTCTCGTTTTCACAAGAAATCACATCACCGCATGGAATATAATATTTTCAATAGAGTTTTGTTTACATGCAATTCAGTTCCTTGCAATAATAATAATATTCTTTATTGAAGCAATCAGGTTGACAAACGCAACCGGTTTACAGTTTTGCAATTGAAACAATTCACAAGAAGACAAATGACAGCAGACATAAATCTTAACTACTAACAGAACAGACAGCCTGCAATACAACGGCGCTAATAGCATGCAGCCTACAAAGCATGTCTGCCTACGGAACTCGATCTCAGTACCTCTCGCTCTCTATGCCAGTGTGTTATCCGATGCACTATCGGGCCGCCCCCGTCCGTAAATCAATTGCATTTGAGTGTCCTTGTAATGTAACATCTTAATGTATGGTAAGACATGATGTATAGGCAGACAAGTAGTCCGTCTATCTTCTGCATGGCCACGAGCTGGACAAGAGGCAAGCTGAAACAAGGCACCGAACATGAATACAAAGTAGGTCACTTTGCAAAACACAGCTGCGGCGCTCGAGTCGAGACCAGTCTGCTGTCCATCTGAGTCCTTCCCGCTCCTGCCTTCCTTCCTTCCTCCTTGCCACTCCGCTTCTAGATGTTCGTGACCTTTATAACTAGCCCTCCATCAAGTAATTTCCACCGAGACTCGCCACTGAACGGCATCAAGCATTCCGTACCGCATCCAATCATTGCTAATGCTTTCGACGAGCCTTAGGGCGCAGCGCTAAGTGTTCTTACTTACTCCATTATGCTTCGTACGGCTCATTCCGTATAAAAATAATCATATTGAAAGCGTTTTCGCCGACCACCAATCGACCAAATCCATTCGCGGCGGTCCCCGCCTCACGATCCGTAATATTTTATTCCTTCATAAATAACCGGGCGAGAGCCGGGGCAGCTGGATCTGGCGTGAAACTAATTTTCCGTCTAGTTAAACGGCTATCGTCTGCCAACCTCGGCAGGTCGGCCGCGCTAATAACAGCCTGGAACCCTTGTGTCGTCGGAGCTAATAACCAGCCGCGTCCCCTTGTGACCGTCGACGTTAACGTAGGCCAATATTTATATTCCCCAGCCGGCAGGTGCAATCAATCACGATATGACGAGTAATTAGTAACGTAATAGCGTTTACGCGGTCCGCAATATCCGAAAGGGAAATTAATTTCTGGGCAAATTACTTGGCTGGATGTTGTCGTCAGATTAGCTCGAGTGGCGGCGGCACCGTCCAACCGGGGAAGGAGGCGGAGGAGGGGGCGGTGGTTGCGTCCGTCGGTAAAGCGGCACGAGTGGAGAGGGAGAGACGGATGGATGGATAGATGGATGGATGGATGGATGGATGGTAAAGACGAAGTGGCGATCGTTCCTACATTCGGCGGACGACGATGTTGTTCAATATTCCTGGCTGGAAACAAACGTTCTGAGATTGCTGAGCGCTGTGCAACGTCTGCGCGCTTCTATGTGTATGTGTGTGCGGGTGTGGATGGTGGTGTTGTAGACGTTGAAAAGACTGCTGGACATTCGAGGTAGGTGGAAAGTATCTGTGTGTTCGCTCGTGTGTATGTGTGTATTTGCATAAAACATACGTGTATAAATATGAATTTATTTATACATATGCCCAATTGTCCATATATTATGCATAGTGATAATGATTATGTAGCATATATCTCTACGATAATGCTACTGATACTGCACATGCGTACGAACATGTCTGTATATATCCTATGTATATATAAAACAGAGACTTATAGATATTTCCCGACCACCTTATTACTAGCATTACTTTACTTTAGGGTGACCCTTGTCAGCGGGGCTTAGGCCCTTTTAGGACTCCCCTTTGAACCAACATCATCATTGTTTATCTTGTCTCTTGTCAAACCTTTTGTTCAACTGGTTTCAATAAAAGCGTGGTTATGGTTATGGTTATATATATATTTATATATATATATATCCTATGAATCCATCATGGAACTTAATATAGCGCATTTTTAAGTACCTCACAAAAACAAATGTATATTTTTGCATATATAAATATATATTTGTAATTATAAATAAATACACTCATGATATAGAATTATATATGTGTGTGTGTCTTCTTGTACATTAGCACAAGCCTTGTTATATGTATATATACAGTACATAGAAGCACAAGAAAGCAAAACAATCACGTGTGCCTTGTAATATATAGCCTATAGTATATATACGACGCGTAGGAATATAAGACGCATACGTCTGGGCTCTGCTTGATGAGTTTTTTCACTCAGCGAGGTCAGATTATTGATATTTTGTGATGTCAGAGTATTGATATTTTGTTATGTCAGATTATTGATACTTTGTGATGTCAGATTATTGATACTTAAACTTTGTGATGTCAGATTACTGATATTTTGTGATGTCAGATTATTGATATTTTGGGATGTCAAATTAATGATACTTTGTGATGTCAGATTAATGATACTTTGTGATGTCAGATTATTGATACTTTGTGATGTCAGATTATTGATACCTTGTGATGTCAGATTATTGATACTTTGTGATGTCAGATTATTGATATTTTGTAATGTCAGAGTATTGATACCTTGTGATGTCAGATTATTGATATTTTGGGATGTCAGATTATTGATATTTTGTGATGTCAGATTATTGATATTTTGTGATGTCAGAGTATTGATATTTTGTGATGTCAGATTATTGATATTTTGTGAGGTCAGATTATTGATATTTTGTAAGGTCAGATTATTGATATTTTGTGAAGTCAGATTATTGATATTTTGTGATGTCAGATAATTGATATTTTGTTAAGTCAGATCATCGATACTGTGTGAGGTCAGATTATTGATACTTTATTATGAGGTCAGAGTAGGCCTACTGATACTTTATGAGTCAGTTGGACAAGTAGTTGGGATAGTAGGCCTATTCGAGAAATGACTGCATTGCAAAGATTCGAAATTATGTCGAAAGTGTATACCAAATAAATTACATCTACAAGAATATGCAGCTGTGACATCCCATGCGTAGATAACGGTAACAAAATGGTCTCTTGCAGTGACGCCATAAATCTGTATTCTTAGTTCAGCAATTGATATGTCTGATAAAATTCTGCAATAATTCTAAACTATTCTGCTAACCACTGTTTCCACTTGGCCTAATCATCCTTCTTGCAGTGTTCTCTACATGTATAAACAAATATCTACTACTGTTTGTTCTTATTCAAGTTCACGAAATTATGAAGTCATTAAACTGATTTATAATTAAAATTTACTCCTGTATCCGAATGTTTTTCATCAAATGTATTTTTATGGTTTTACGCTCATGCCCCAATCACAAGCAGCTGCTCCGTCAACGGATCGATGAGGTAAAGAATCAGTAAGTCGTTAATTCTGTGATTTATTGAGTGAATGAGTGAGTGAGTCAGACAATCAGACTTGTTTGTAATTGAACATTTATATATTTCCCCTTCAAGATATCTACTCTGCGCTAGTCTATATGATGTTTAATGTCATTACGAACGAAAATATTACACTGCAGTTAGCAAAACATTGCTCAGTAAGCTGAAAGATTCACCAGTGGAACCAACCACACGCGTGGAATTCCCGTCGACAGCTGAAGATGGCATGGATGTTAGAGCCAGCTCTGGACCAAGTATGCGTCGATAGAGTAGAGCGGCCACAGGTGACAGCGTTCGCACACACGATGACGCTGCCAACGAGCAGTCCCCTCACTGGCAGAAGATGACGCACGTCCGGCCAGCCGTCGAGACACAAGGAGTACGCAGCATTTTTTTCAAGGAAGATAGTAATTAAGTGAGTTGGTTCTTATTGCGCTTGCTATGTATATCATCACATATTCGTTTATTATAAGAAAAATCAAGTTGACACAGCCGCAACTTAAGCAAGCAATGTGCATTATGCGGCAGATTCTGAGACGGCTAGCCAGTGTGGCCTAATAGCCAGACCTGTCCGTGAGCTTCTCAATGCTGTCAGTATATGTTCTTATACGACAGTCGGGGGATAAAATTGCCATAGTTAAAGTAATATACATTACAACTAGGCCCTATTCACTCTGCAGGGACAAGAGATGTTAAAGCTACAGAACAATTGCGCATCTGAGCTTTTACAAGTATTAGGAGTCAGCCGTTAACGGTTAACCTAATGACATCGAAATCGTAGCTCTGTTGTTGCCTCGCCGATAAAAATTGTATGGCTTTTATGAAGACTTTGTGGGTTGATGAAATGATAAAGTAAGAGGAATCTTATTTCAAGACAGAGGATTTTAGCAAAAGACGAGATATCTCTATGTATCAGCGTCGCTCTTCTTTGTATCACGAACGTTCTGACATCGCAATCCAATCCTTTTTCAAGGAGCGCTACAGAGGTCCGCAAGAACTGAACCGGGAAATCTCTGAGAATGTATTGTTCGAATGTAGCTACCAGCTTTAGCTGTGTTGTCGTCGAAAAGAGTACAGTGAAAATGTCTAATGTGATTTTATGCCTTTATCTCTCGAAGTCAGGAGGACACACATTTCCTGTGCCATGCAGATGGATGTGGAGGAGTGGGAATAGCAATTTCCCCGAGACTAACTTGTAGGCAATTTGCGTCTATTTCCTGTAACTGTTTATGTGAAATGTTGCCACTAGTTTAGAAAGACATTCGCAATTATTATGTGCTCAGTCACATTCAAAGGAAACAGTTTAGCAGAATGTGACGGTAATCAAAGCGAAATATACACGTATCTCATAATCGTTCATTTCATTCATTCCAAAAATTTATATAGCGCCCCTTCAGATTCCTACTCAGAGGCGTTAATCGTATTCGTAATCGTAATTGAAAATTTATGTAGAGCCACTTCAAGATGAACACATGTAATGGAACTGTTCTTAGCCTTATCCCAACTGAATATGCCTCATGGTGTCTCTTAATTCTCTGAGTTTCCTCTTGGAAATTGAATGAGATGAGCAGAGACGGGAGCTTTTAAACGTGCTATACATGTAATTGGAAGTGAGCTAATAGTTCTGTCATCGTCTTTGTTAAGCAAGAACTTGAAGTCTGTTCTGTTTGATTGTGGGTTCCCGCCAGTGGCGGCGCTACAGCAGGTCGCAGCAGGTCATTTGACCTGCCTATTTTGCTCCCGACCTGCTTAATGACCTGCCTAAAATTCTTTCAAATTTTTAATATCTTTTCATTTCAAACATCAACATCTGTCCCATAGGATCACTATTGTAATTATTAGATCTAAACGACATTAATTTTTACGGTTATATCGACAGAAGTCTATGTTGTAAAATTGAAATGCTTATACATGTAGTTCTTGCCCCCGTTACGTCAGAAATTAGTGGAAATAAATACTATAGGGCGAATCGCTTCGGTACCCTCCTAGAGGTTCTTCGCGACTCAGCCTTTCATTGGCCAGATATCGTTGACCTTTTCGCGTCGATGCCTTTTCAGTTGTTTACGAATTGCATCAGCGTTATAATTATACATTAGCAAAGAAATGAATAATAACAATGAGGCGCTGCAACATTGAAGATTTCTTCGGAAATAAATCTGGAGGAAAACGCGTTAAGCAGAATGATATGACTGTTAATTCCGACGTTGATGTAGTTCGGAACAATGATAATGCTTATGTTCACGATGTTCTGAGTAGCTGATCAGTAATTCCAAATATTTAAAGATTAGTAATGTTACTAAAGTTTAACGTTTTAATGCCTGTATTGTTTTACATTTGAATATGCTACAGCATTTGGGCTTTAAGCATTCAATAATAAATTTTTCGTTATATACATACATACATACATACATAATACATACATACATACATACATACATACATACATACATACATACATACATACATACATACATACATACATACATACATACATACAGTACATACATCTGTTACATACATACATACGTATACATACATACATATATATACACACATACATACATGACATACATGTCAGTGCATATTTTAACTGTATAACTACTGGGACAAATGTCCCAGTATTTTTGATTTGACCCAGTAGTTTTAGGATTTGTCCAAGGTAATACTCTACTTTTGGTGTCAGTTTACAATATTGAAAGTACAAGACTAGCAGGCTTTGTCGCAGTAGTCCAAATCAGTTAAAATATGCACTAATATTTTCTGGATGGGGGGGGGAGTATATATCTATGTATATATATATATATATATCTAAGTTATGCTGCTTGATGCGTCAAAATGAAACATTAACTTCTTCGACCTGCTGAATAACTCCCATGACCCTGACGCGACCTGCTGAAATTGCATACCTGGCGCCGCCACTGGTTCCCGCTTGGTCGCGGGCGCTGCTCATGAGTTTTTTCTTGAAGTTGCACTTATGTCATGTTCGCTTTTTGTAATGTGAATGAACATTTATATAGCGCCCCTTCCAGATATCTACTCAGAGGGGCGCTGTAACGGTATACCCAATATGATGTTAAATGTCATTACGAACGAATATATTACATCAGTTATCGAAAAAATGCACAGTGCATGTATGCTATGTTATAATAATTCTCACCTGTTTACATATCTGAATGTCAGCGCCACCACTTTTATTCCTGTGGATTGACCTACACTGCACAGTTAATTTATAAGCCGATAGTTGAGACGATGCTTCTGTTTTTTGCGCGGCTGCCTTTGTATATTATTTTCTATACCTGGTCTGAATTTTACTTAAAAACTCTCCACTCTAATTTCATAATATTGTCTATATCATTCCTAATATGCCCAAATCATAGTGTCACAGCAGTTTGGTCTTGCAACTTATTCTTGCTATTACGTCTCTTTAAATTACCTTGGATCAGGTATGTTGATAGCATTCTAATATTTTCTGGATGGGGGGGGGAGTGAATATCTATTTATATCTTAATGGGTCAACCAAGTTCAGCTTTTGTTTTGATTTTGAGTCGTTGTTTTTCAAGCCGCCTTCAGAATTAATGAAAACACTGATGTACGTACAATCGATCGAGATATTAATATTTCTCTTATGAATCCGTTTCTAACGCTCGCCTCGATTAATAATTCATGAGCCAAGATTAATTATTCATGAGCCGAGCGAATGTATTACATCTCAACTAACATCAGTCGAAGCGGAAATCCGGAGATTTCATGGTACGCTGTAACCGATAAAGGATTTTATCTATGGAAATATCTATTAGAAAAATCTTCATAAAACGATTATTTATCGAAATTACTTGAACGGTGCAATTGGACCGTTCCTCGCCAAGCCAAGCCCTGGAAATCGCATGAACTTATTGTTATCGTGTCCGACTGCTAAGCTTTTAAGTAGACCACCTGTTTGCTTTATAGAAGATTCTTTATCGGGTTATTACGTCTCTTTAAATTTTTCCGTCACCGCCATTGACCGCCATTGACCGTGGCATCCGTAATCAGAGGTCACTCAACTCCTTCAAACAGGCCTATAAAACACTTACTTAACTGACGTTGATTTTTACTACTGCCATGCCTATTTCTCATCCTAAGTTAATCGAACTGACTCATGTTTCCTTTCAAGTTCTATCAATTTGTTCCATCATAGTGGGGAAGACTAGATAAGCCCCTTGGGCTTCTTCTCCCCACGAATCGCTTTTTATTACTTAACATGTTAGACTATGACCTCTTCAATTTCTGTTTCTTATTAATGGCGCTTACTAAATGTAAACTGTTAATGACTGTATTCACACGTGTACATTGTGTTCACTGTTCATGGAATCGATTCTAATAAATTTGATTTGATTAATAATTAGCGAAGAACGCCGATGTTTGGCCATGTTGAGAGAGAATGCCAGTTGACCATATCACACACGATGCGCTGCATGCCGGGTTCGAAGGCAAGAGAAACAAAGGCAGAGGAAGACTGCGCTGCTGGACAGACACTATCAATGATCACATAACAAGACCTGGAGTAACATTGAGAGGAGCATTTGACTTGACAAATGACCGACGAAATCGGCCATCATTTATTCGCAGCCATCACCGCCAAATGGCTGGCGTCAGGAACCGATGCTGATGATGATGATTAATGCCTCTCTTACTCCTTCTTCGCATTTTCTTCTTCTCATCCTTCTAGTTTATCTCATCAATGGTGTATAGCCTAACGGTGGCCGATTGGTTAGAGCGCTCCGCCTGTAACGCGGAGAGTACGGGTTCGAGCCACGTTCGAGACAGTTGCAGCCGGAGGGTTGCGGGTTCGAATCCACCTCAAGCCGCCGCGTAGGGACCCTGGGCAAGTCCATCACTCGCAATTGCTCATGCGCTTCGGCGTGAAACTCCGATTCAGTGTCCGTGCTGTAGTCGGGAGCGCCTCTGAGTAGAAATCTTGAAGGGGCGCTATAACAAGTGCTTATACATACATACTATGTAGAGACCTTGAGCAATTTCTTCACGTGCACTTCTGAGCATTTGGAAGGATTGCAATATCGACCACAGTTGTACTGTATTGTATTGTAAAACATGTATATATACATATTATAGGCTAACACAGACAGTCAGGTTAGCTGAGCACGTTGTGCCACTCTTGGAAACCTATCTTTAGAATAGTCAGTTGTTGTCCAATTTGCGTCCAGCTTTCTTTCCTCGTTGGAAGTCTCCATTATTTTATTCAACGTTCATTAGGAAGACTTTCTCTCTCCGCCTCTTCCGTACCTTATTCGACCACTTCTTTCACTTTACCCATCTTCCTGTCTTACTCCATCTCTTCCCTCTCTTCCGTTTCCTAATCTGCTCCTATTTCTCGCACATTTCTCCTTTACCTGCTTTTCTGGTTTCATTTTTTCTTCTTCTACTACTACTTCTAAAAAAATCTTTTTTTGATTTTTCGAATTGCTGTTGTTCTTATTTTCCATCTTCACATTCTTCTTCTTCTCATTTTTCTTCCTCTTTTCCTTGTCGTTCTTCTTCTTCACATTCTTCTTCTTTTTCTTCTTATTCTTCTTTTTCTTATTCTTCTTCATTCTTTTTGTATTGTTCTTCTTCTTCTTCTCGTTCTTCTTCACATTCTTCTATGAATTCTTTTTCCGACTTTTACTTTGATTGACGCTTGGCGACTACGCGTAGTCTTATACATCCAGGTATATACAACCTACTTCTCCGCAACGCAACATCCTCTCTTTCATTCTCATCGCGCCTCTAATCTTTCCCATTTCTTACTCCTCCTCCTGCTTCTAATTCCATTCGACCTCATTCCTCTTTCGCCTCTGCTTTCCCCAGCTAAACCGGACCAACTACTCCGAAAACGAACCGGGGTTCCGACAGCGGCATCCTTTCTGCACAGAACGCACATAATGGTCGACGAATAGCCTCATGTACCACATCAGCCGGGGCCGCAATCATAATCCCACGGCCTTCTCAGTTATGTAGATTGCGTTCACCTCGGGGACTCGTTCCGGCGTTCCACTGGAACAAAAGACGCAACGAAATTGCGGTCAAATGACCGCGGCTTTAATTAGACGGTCCGTCGCCTTCAGGGCAAGGCGAGTCGACGGCGGCGGCGGCGTCGGAGGCGAATACACAGGCGGCAGCCGACGGACCGACCGACGGACCGACCGACCGGCTCTCGACCGCTGAACGCTCGGCGGAAAGAAGTTAATGAAATAATTTGTCAGGTTAATACTGCGTCTCATTTGATTGCGATTCTCGATTCGATCGTTCGTTCGTACGTACGTCTGTGGTTTCATTTGTATGGCTGTTTGTTTGCCTGTTTGTCTGTCTGATTGTTTGCCTGTCTGATTGTTTATTTGTCGGTCTGTCGGTTGGACAGTCTGGAAGTCAGTTGGTAATTAGTAGGTCGTCGAAATGGTCAAAAGGCAATTTCACGTGCACATCCTTCGTCTGTTGGGTTTCTCTATATCCTTATGTTCGGCCTTGTTTTTGAGTCTCTCTCTGTCTTTGTCTCTCTGTCTCTGTCTCTGTCTCTCACTCTCACTCTCACTCCTTCCTCCCATCTTTCTATCTCTTTCTCTTTCTTTTTCTCTCTCCTTCCCACTCTCTCTCTCTCTTCTTTCTTTCTTTCTTTCTCTCTTCGTTCTCTCTCTCTGTCTCTCTCTCTGTCTCTCTCTCTCTCTCTCTCTCTGTCTCTCTCTGTCTGTCTGTCTCTGTCTGCCAGTCTGAGAAAAGAGACCTGACGTCTGTCTGTCTGTCTGTCTCTCTCTCTCTTTCTCACTCTCTCTAACTCTTTCCCCTTCCATCTCTCTCTCTTCCTCACTCTCTCTCTCTCTTTCTCTCTCTCTCTCTTTCTTTCTCTTTCTCATTATTTTTCTATCTCCTTCAAACACACTCTCTCTGTCTTTCTCTTTCTTCTTTCTACCTGTCCGTCTCTCTCTGTCTCTGTCTCTGTCTCTGTCTCTGTCTCTGTCTCTCTCTTTCTGACTCTCTTTCTCTCTCACTCTCGCTCCTTCCAACTCTCTCTCTCACGCTCTCTCTCATACACTCTTTTCTCTCTCTTCTGTTTCTCTTTCTCCCTCCCTCTCTCTCTCTCTCTCTCTCTCTCTTTACAATCTCTGTCTATGTGTATACATAAGTGCTTCTAAGTTCCTCAGTCTCTACAATCTCTTAAATGACTTTATCGCCGACCTCCTCTGCCTCCCATTTGACTTTGTTTATCAACTTGTCTGTCTTCTTGTCACTCTTCTTCCTCTTTCCTGACTCATTGTTTGCTGTGCATCTCTCCACTTCCATTTCACGTTCTCCCTCTCTCGCCTTGGCCCTTCCACTTCGCTCCCACTGTTTATAGTTCCGTGTTTCTGCCTAGTGTCTGTTTGTCTGACTGTTTGCTGTCCTCCTCTCTGTCTGTCTGTCTGTCTCTCTATCTGTCTGTCTGTCTCTCTCTGTCTTTCTCTCTGTCTGTCTGTCTCTGTGTCTGTGTCTCTCTCTGTGTCTATCTGTGTCTCTGTCTGTCTCTGTCTGTCTGTCTCACTCTCTCTCTCCTTTCCCTTAGCCTTTTCCCCTTCCTAACCTACTCTGTCACTCTGTCTTTACCTTCTTTTTCCATCCCTTGCTTTTCCTTTCCTTGTCATTGTCTGGCTTTGTGTGGCCTTGTATGTCTGCCTTTGTTTGTGTGCCTGTTTGTGTGTGTGGGTGTGTGTGTGCGCGCTCCTGTGTCTATATCTATCTTTATGTCCTTCTGTATTATATGTGTGCTTATGCCTGCATCTGTCTGCCTGTCTGTCTGTCTGCCTGTCTGTCTGTCTGTCTGTGTATACGTGGCCCTGTGTCTGCATCTATCTGTATGTCTTTCTGTATATATGTGTGCTCATGTCTGCATATGTCTGTCTTTCTGTCTGTCTGTCTGTCTGTGTATACGTGGCCCTGTGTCTGCATCTGTCTGTATGTCTTTATGTATATATGTGTGCTCATGTCTGCATATGACTGTCTGTCTGTCTGTCTGTCTGTCTGTCTGTCTGTGTATACGTGGCACTGTGTTTGCACCCGTCTGTTTGCCTGCCTCCGTCTTTGCTCTCTGTCCATTACCGGGCACCGACGTAGACCGTCTGCGTCCGCCGACCAACAACACAGTTCCAGTGCTCGGCACAGGACCTCCGATTATAAATAGACCTAGGAGGGGCGCAGTGTGCTCAATGGGAGCCACTGCATCATTGGCTCCGTGGCTGCTGCACTGGCTCTCACGCGCGCATTCACCGGCATAAATGAACACGAGACGCGATTTCGGATCGGAGTCCAGTCGCTCGACTGAATAACGTGGTCAGTCGCGTTGTCACCACTGACCGGATGCACACTGGACGAGTGCTGACCGACACGCAACGGACGGACGGACGGACTACAGCGCTCGTCGGAACTTTTCGGGGCAGCTCTAGGCAGCATCTGTAGACAGTTGAACCATGCTACTTGATTTAGAGACTGGAGTCCAACTATCGTTTGCTTTAGTTATTGACTGTTTACTCCGATGAAAGACAGAGCAGGGAACAGTGACCCACAGTCACGTTCTCTTGTGGGTTTCCTATCGTACAGGGACATCTCTGAACGGGCGAGACTTGAGGAGGGCTGTTCTCAACGGTGCTGAGGACCGGTCTCAGACGTGCGACAAACTTCAGTCTGCGTTACAATCGAAGGGTGAGTGTGAAACTACTTGTTTCGTGTCTTTCCAGGGCATTTTTTATGCGACAAACTTCAGTCTTATAATCGAAGGGTGAGTGTGAAACAACTTGTTGCGTGTTTCCAGGGCATTATGTTTGCGTGATAGGAACGATATAAGTAGGTAACAACTGCGCCACGTGCGAATCTATACTACGTGAACCGCGTCAATGTAACGTCATATTTGTCACCTGTCAGCCACCTTGTCTTTCATGTAACACCTAATTCAGCGTATGAATTTCTGATTTGTGATACTCACGCTCGCTGATGTTGTGTTGATGTATTGAAAGCAGGCTATGGCATATACGGTAAACAGTGGTTTTGATCTAAGGCGCGTAAGACGAGCAAGATGGTTTATGACAGTCGCGCACTAGTCGCGTGCGCTCTGATCATACACTACCGTTTCTGTAATTAAGATCATCTGCACGTTTTCTTAGGGTGTGTCGTCGACTTACGCTGTCAATATTCGTTTGATCTACTGCATTTTTTAGCGCCGCTACATAAATGTTGTGGTATCAGTCAACGGATTAGAGGATGTGTCTCTAATGTTGTTTCGATCGCATGTACTGTACACCTGCCTCAAAGGATGCCTATACGTCCCATTGGATTGACTTTCTGGTGTTAACTTGAATACGGCTTAATTTAGCGCCCTTCGTATTAGACACAAGCGCTTTGGAAGTTGCTAATTATTATTAATTTATTATTATATTTTATTTATTTTTTAACCCGAGGTACATATGATAACGCAGGATTTCGAGAAGTATCATTGGTATTATTATTGTTAGTTTCACTGTTATCGTTGTTATTATTATCATGGATTATTATTAGTAATTATTACTATTATTATTAATTATAATAATTGTAATTATCATTATTATTACTATTGCGATTTTTTAACTTGATTACGGCATAGTTTTGGGACGCCATCGGTTTACTAATAATGCATTTATGTATGCATGATTGTATGCATGTTTGTATGTATGTATGTATGTATGAATGTATGTATGTATGTATTTATGTATGTATGTATGTATGTATGTATGTATTTATGAATGTATGTATGTATGTATGTATGAATGTATGTATGTATGTGTATATGTATGTATGCATGTATGTATGTATGTATGTATGAATGTATGTATGTATGTATGTATGTATGTATGTGTATATGTATGTATGCATGTATGTATGTATGTATGTATGTATGTATGTATGCATGTATGTATGTATGTATGCATGTATGTATGTATGTATGTATGTATGAATGTATGTATGTATGTATTTATGTATGTATGTATGTATGTATGTATGTATTTATGAATGTATGTATGTATGTATGTATGAATGTATGTATGTATGTGTATATGTATGTATGCATGTATGTATGTATGTATGTATGAATGTATGTATGTATGTATGTATGTATGTATGTGTATATGTATGTATGCATGTATGTATGTATGTATGTATGTATGTATGTATGTATGTATGTATGTATGTATGTATGTATGTATGTATGTATGTATGTATGTATGTATGTATGTATGTATGCATGTATGTATGTATGTATGCATGTATGTATGTATGTATGTATGTATGAATGTATGTATGTATGTATTTATGTATGTATGTATGTATGTATGTATGTATTTATGAATGTATGTATGTATGTATGTATGAATGTATGTATGTATGTGTATATGTATGTATGCATGTATGTATGTATGTATGTATGAATGTATGTATGTATGTATGTATGTATGTATGTGTATATGTATGTATGCATGTATGTATGTATGTATGTATGTATGTATGTATGTATGCATGTATGTATGTATGTATGTATGTATGTATGTATGTATGTATGTATGTATGTATGTGTATATGTATGTATGCATGTATGTATGTATGTATGTATGTATGTATGTATGTATGTATGCATGTATGTATGTATGTATGTATGTATGTATGTATGTATGTATGTATGTATGTATGTATGTATGTATGTGTGTATGTATGTATGTATGTAATAATGTATGTATGTATGTATGTATAACCATAATAACCATAACCACGCTTTTATTGAAACCAGTTGAACAAAAGGTTTGACAAGAGCGATGATAAACAATGATGATGTTGGTTCAAAGGGAGAGTCCTAAAAGGGCCTAAGCCCCGCTGACAAGGGTCACCCTAAAGTAAAGTAATGCTAGTAATAAGGTGGTCGGAAAATATCTATAAGTCTCTGTTTTAAAAGACAGGGAACAAATGATGTATGATTGTATGCATGCAATCATGCATGTATGTAAGCATGTATGTATGTATGTATGTATGTATGTATGTATTCATTCATTCATTCATTCATTCAGAGCATTTATATAGCGCCCGTTCAAGAAACTACTCAGGAGCGCTCCCAGCCCAGCCACGACTAAAGAAAAAGACTTGAGGGACTTGTAGAACCCTGTCAGATGGCTTACAAGTAAAAACGGAGCTTAAGTGGTAGGTCATTCCAGATGGAAGGGCCAACAACCGAGAAAGCACGGCGCTGCCTAATAGCCAAGCGAGTCCATGTATGTATGTATGTATGTATGTGTCTATGTATGTATGTATGATTGTATGTATGTATGTATGTATGTATGTATGTATGTATGTATGTATGTATGTATGTATGTATGTATGTATGTATGTATGTATGTATGTATGTATGTATGCATGTATGTATTTATGTATGTATGCATGTATGTATTTATGTATGT
>JACEVL010000078.1:1545000-1567500 GCA_020284085.1 Aporrectodea caliginosa
CTTTTGCAGCATTTTTTCCACCGATAAATCCATCTGGGAAGACTAACCACCCCTTTAATTTTGAAATCCAGAGGGATCGTATGTACCTCGCAGAGATGGGTAACTAATCAATTAGATTCTAATCGATTAGCCAATCGATTAGACAAACAGCTAATTCTAATTCTAATCTATTACCATCAAGATTTTCCTAATTCTAATTCTAATGGATTAGCAATGTAACTAATCAAATAACTAATCGATTAGATTTTTTGGACAAACAGCTAATTCTAATCGATTAGCTACGGGATTTTGCTAATTCTAATTCTAATCGATTAGCAAATTTCAGCAGCTAATTCTAGCGCTAATCCATTAGCAATTTAACTAATTGTGCCCATCTCTGGTACATCGGACAAAAATAATAATAATAATAGACATAATATTTAGCCTATAGAGACATGCATGGATGCATGCATCGGTCCTATTTAGCGTTGTCGCGTGCTCTCTCACAATTACTTCGACATCGCGTTCCACTGAAGCACTCTGATTTCACCGACAGATATCTAAATCTGTAAATTTCATGACATATATACACGATTCAGTGCTAGCAGTGATATCTACATGCACAGACAATAAAATTTATGTAAGCTATGCGCGTGTCTCTACACAACTGTCTAGGTTCCTAGAAAAACTCTGCATGCCTGCGATAAATTATAGTTTGAAGATATGGTGCAAATGTTCGTCAGTGGCCTACAAAGTGCTCATATATTTTTCTGCTTCTAGAAACGAGTGACTGTCAGCATGGTAACGGGCAGACGTTTGTGTTTCAATTCAGTTCATCTGAGACCATATTATAGTCAATGCGTTTTTTGCATGCAGGCAACAATGGCTGTGTTTTGGTCAAAAACGCAGGCGTTGCCATTCAGCGTTAGTATCGCTTTTGTATCAGACAATACACTGTTAAAAGCATATTTATTACATATACATATATATATATATATATGCACCCTCTGCTGTATATTTATGCATATTTATTGTGTTATATATATATATATATAGCATTCATTGTCCAACGCAGTGAGCGACTGATTGTATGGGCTTGATGAAGGTATCATCGAGATCTATATATGTGGACGCAATGACTCTCGCATCAGTATAAGTGTCGTAGAATTTTCGAACGATCTACATGCATGGTTATAGCCTACTCCTGCTAAGGTTTTCTCCCTGTGCAGTGCAGTGCGCGCAGGCCGCGCGAAGACGAACAGAACGATATAGGTATATAGACGTCAACAGAGGTGAGGGACTATAGGCTGGATCTCTCAGCTGTTGCTGGCGGCTGCTACCTCCTCCCTGCAGGCGTCCCGCTCCCGGGCCGTCCACATTGCTGCCGCCACGCAGACGACCGTCTCCTGAAATGATCGCCTAAACGCATGCGGTGAACTCTGAAATCGTCGGTGCATTCAGGTGTTTAGTGGAGACGATGCATAAACACGCGGACCGACACCTGCATGTTTCTATCTCCTCTTCCTCCTCCTCCTCCTCTTCTTCCTCCTCCTGTTCGTTCTTTTCTCCCCCTTCTTCCTCCCGCCGCCTCCTCTTTCTCTTCTTCTTCTTCCTCCTACTCCTCTTCGTCCTTTACTTTCTCCATCTTGTTATTCCTCCTCCTCTTCAGTCTCTTCAACTTCTTCTTCCTCGTCCTCCTCCTTTTTGGTTTCTTCTTCTCCATCTTCGTCTTCCTCCTCCTCTTCCGTCTCATCTCTCTTTCTCTTCCTCTCTTCCTCCTCCTCTTCGGTATCTTCTTCTCCCACTTCTTCCTCCTCCTGTTCCGTCTCTTGTTCTTGTTCTTTTTTCTTCTTCATTCTCTTCTTCTCCCACTTCTTCTTCCTCCTCTCCTTCCGTCTCTTCTTCTCTCTCTTCTTCTGCTTCCTTCTCTCCCGGTTCCTTGTTGGGTAATGTCCTCAGCACATGATAATATTCGCACAGAGCAGGAGGGTTTCTCATCGTTCGGGCTCTTGAACAGCGACGATTTCTCATGTTTCTGACACGGCAATTATCATCAGTGACGACGAAAGCACTGCGCCATAATTTCACGAACTAATTGCATTTCTTACCGATTCATTTTGATTATTGAAGGTATTCTCATTATCGATGATTAATTAATTAATTACTATCATTGATAGGGCCTATTGGATTTTATTATTGCTATATGACTACTATCGTATGTTTTCGCTACTGATTGCTTTGTTATTGGTTTTCTTTCTCCCGACGGAAGAAAAACTACTCAAAACCGATATGTGCATTAAATGCTACAATCAAGTTTGACATTTTCGTGATGTGTAATGAATTAATTTGAGACTAATTAATACCTGATTAATTAGTTTGGTTAGCTAATCCTAATTCTAATTAATTAATAGCCGAAATTTTGCTAATTCTGGCTATAAGTTGTCTAATTCTAGCTGAAATTTTATATTATTGGCTACTTAATTACCTTGCCTAAATGTTTCCTTACTTACTTTTTTCTGATTTGACATATTCAATAGGTTAGACTGATTTATCTATTTTTCGAGTAGAACTAAGTTCATGTGAAGTCGTGGTTGTAGATTTATGAGTAAAGTGGGCCTATAATAGTTTTAGTGGCTAACGTCAACAAATAAAAGATATGCATTGTTAGTGGCAAATTATTTACTGCAATTAAACTTTGCTTTGTGGTATTTTTAGCAACCAGTGGTAGGCCTAGGCCTAGTTGCTACCTGCGTTAGACAGATGCAAAAGAAAATAAGAATTATGTGGTTAGGTGACTGCAACCCATGCGTAGTACCTTTTTATCCCGTGGCCTTGCATTTGTATGCCATGTGTAGGTACCTGCACCTTTACTATGAAGTATGAACGTAATTCAGACAAAAATAGACTAAATGGAAAGTAGTTGTATGGTATAAAGGGGGTAAAATTGTTTTCTCGTTGTCCATTTGCAAACGATATGTTTTGGATGACGTCTGCTCCGCACTAATTCCAGCGTTCGGATCTGGAAAAGCTGAAATCACTTGGGGGAAAAACGAGAATAAAGCACTCCTGTTTTACAGTTTCTAGAGTCTTAAAACATAGGCTGCATACTATCGCAAAAATGCAACTCCTTTGGACTGGACACCAGTGATCATCTCCGAGATGTCCTTAGGGACTACTTTCATAAATAAATAAATAAATAAATAAATAAATAAATAAGTAAGTAAATAAATAAATAAATAAATAAATAAATAAATAAATAAATAAACTCGTTCATTCATTCGTTCATTCACCCAGATCGTTTATCTATAATATTCTATATCATCTCTCCCAGATAACTGCATGATCAGAGTCCCCACCGGTTGAACCTAGGCGGAAACGAGCAGTTTTCAAGTGTTTGTAGAAACTACTGAATTGAGGAAACTGATGATGATAGCAGTTTAGAAGACGTTCTTGCATGATGAGAAAACAGCAGAAGCTATTTTGTTATCTCCCGAAAGACGTTTCCATGTCTTTCCAGCTCCCTTGGTCATGATTAACCTACTTTTACCTGTGCCTGCAGGTGAACGTCACACTCCTTCAGAAGATAGCGACACCTGCCATTATCTGTTCTCAATGGATTTGTCTAACCAGCGTCAGTGAATACTAATTAGTAGTTTTTGGATCTCTAGTCATATGACAATTGAATGTGGGATTTTATGTCGCCTTTGTTCCCGATTTCTATAATGACTGAGTGACATTTCATCGAATAAAGAATCGTAATTTGTATATATTAAATATACATATATATATATATATATATATATATATAATATGAATGACACTGCAATCCCTTTAAGGACTTGCCGTATATACGCGATATGCACAGAATTTTAGCCCTATATAGCTATAGGTTTAACTTGTGGAACTCTGAGTTTTAGAAATATCTCCCCCGAAATTAATGCATTACTGTTATTAAAAACTCAAAAATAGAGAAAAAAATACGACCATTTCTAATGGAAACCGTTCGAAAACTTAAAACCCTAGCTCCGAAATTTTTTTCTTGCTACGCCACTGATATACACACACAAAACTACCCTTAAATATATGCTTATGTCTATAGGCGGTTTTACATATACGAATATAGGCGGGTGAATTATATTTCTGGCTAATGCTGGGGCGTAGATGCCTGCTTCAGGCTGGCACAGATATGGAGAGTTCAGTCACACGATCCTTTATATATATAGTTTGCGTGCGATTAGATGTCCCATTGAAAGCCATTGTGGCCGGAAGTGTAACATCTGTATTGGAAAACGCGCACGCATGGATGCGTGACTTTAACTACTATTACACAATAGATCTTGTTAGATATAGATATATGACATTTATCTAAGCAAAATATTGATGAGTGTTGTAATTTTATGTGTATAGCTTTCTGTAATAACGCGAACATATTAATGATAGATACAAAACGTTCAATGCAAAGTTTTTGGCGTATATATGTATACGTACACGTGCTCAGCCTTCATTTTGATTAATGATTTAAACTTACATACAAAATGTTCAATGCAAGGTACGTTTAGCGTATATATACACGTACAAAAGCTATTGCTCAGCATTCATTTTGTATGATATCAAAATGAACATAATTGAATAATATGTTTCAAGCCAGAGTATACATATACATGTATATGCATATACATATATATATATATACACACAAACACATAAATATACATATATACATAAACATACATTTTAATATTTTATACACATGCATATACTTGTACACATATATACATATACACATACACATGCATGTATATATATAGATCTACATAAATACATGCATACATGTGCATATACATAGGCCTATAAATATAGATTATACACATACAGAGATCCATATACATATACATACATCTACATATTCATTATTCACACATATATGCATATATACGCATGTATATGTGTCTACGTATGTATGTGCCAGTATATTTGCAGTGAGTGTGCGTACGATAACAACGAATTTCACTCAGTAAGAGCGATGCAATCGATGAATGTATCCATGAGGCGTGTTCTTCATCGTATATCAGGCGTCGCTCGTTGGATGGACGGACAGCGTGCCTCGTATATAAACGTCTGAACGACATTAAAGTATCGTCTGATATATTGGCAACAAATAACCGCGTCAAGGTGTCAGTGCCCCAAGGCAAAGCACTGTATGTATATATGATATATATATATATATGATTATATATACATATAAATATATATATGATATATATATATACATATATAATTTATATATATGTATATATATATATGTATATGTATATGTATATATATATATATATGATATATGCGCGGCGGTTCAAACCGTCATGTCACCATTGAGGTCCATCTGCCACCATTTTGAATCGCTGGTACACGTGGCTTCCAGTTACGCCGAGTCAACCACCTGCCGAGGCTCCAGCGCGCGCACAATGCATGTCCCTACGCATAGACAAGTAGTATATGATGCATTGCGCGTACATGACATGCATAATACATAGGCCTATTCACGGACGCGGCTTGCCTGGCCTATACGCACATTATTGGCTGGCTATAGTAGGCCTGCATGCAGTCATTCAAACATAGGCCTACTACATACCTGCGACGAGGAGGCCTACGAGCATTATAGGCGATCGAAACAGAGAATTAGCATAGCGTTTAGACGCGGATTCTGCGTTTGTCTTCGGATGTTTCTGTCTCGCGTCTTCTTCAGTGCCTTGACCCGCGATTTTTGCGATTCGCGGGCCAAGTGCGCGACGTACATGTAGTTTCTTATTTTCGCGTATAGACGCGCATAAAAACCGCAAATCAATGACGAGAGAAACTACCGCATTGTGACCTGCGATTTTTGCGAATATCGCGAGCCGAGTGCATGCGCGACGTACGTGTAGTTTCTTATCTTCGCGTAGATGCGCTTAAACTGCAGATCGATGACGACAGAAAATAACACGTTGTGCAGAGTACTGCCAGATGTATAGTCGAAGGTATTGTCAGGTGCAGGAATTCCACTTTAGCGACATTCTGGCGGATGCGCAGTCGCGACGACCTCACGTAGAAGTGGTTAGCGTGCATTTATAAAAAGCCGCCTCATCTGCATATTTCTATGCTCGGCGGACACTTTTGAGGAGACAGGTGGTTCGGAGTGTATACGGAGGAGGTCCAGGCGAGAGGAGGCAACCACAGCAGACGGCTAAATTGCCGAACGGGTCGTAAAGGCTGCAGCTGAATCTAGCGGCGCTTTCGAAGTGTCAACGTCGCGTAGCTTGCAGCAGTCGCGAAGGAAAGTCGTGTCAGGCATCGAAATTCTTGGTATGGAAATTGTTCTGGCCAGAGGCAGGTACTGCAGCTGGTGCTGAGGACATCTTCCCACGATCTGACCTCGACTGGTCATTGGTGACTGACCGCTCCACCCTTACGGCTTCTCTTTCGACCGACCGTGGGAATTCCGTTGACCACAAATAGCTCGCACGCCTACCTGCGCTTCGTGTGTGAATCGATTGGGGCCTAAGAGGAGGACCGTGTCGACCAGGTGGTCCATGCATCCATATCACTGACTCTTCTGTTTACGACAAAGATGTTGCGTTTCATGAAGCCGAAGTAGATCGCGTGGAATGGCGACCGAAGTCAGTCAACCATCGACGCAGAAGAAGAATTCCAACGCATTGTGCGAAGTGAATAATATGTCTACCAGTCTTAATGAGACGCTTTGCGAAGACAACGACATGGTCACTGGTGCAGGGATAAGCCAAATAATCTGTGAAGATCCTGCAGTGACCACCGACGAACCCTCTATTGGAATAAGTGACGTCGGTAGAATCGGTGATGAGGGTATGATGGGTGCGGGAGCGGGCGGTAGTGCCTTCGATGGTGAGGGGTATGGTGGCGGAATGGGCTGCGAAGGAGGAAGAGAGATGGCCCTCGGTGCTGTCTGCAGTCCGGTTTCCGAAGGGGTAGCGGTCGGTATAGAGGTGTTGGAATGTCAGAGGGGTATTAGCACAGAAGATGCAGCGCATGGTGGAGCGGAGGTTGGGTTGGATGATCAGTGCCTCATGACGGATGATGAGGATGACCAGCAGATGATGGCCATGGATAGCGCCAGCATAATTCCAGAGGCGGCGATGAAGTGCGGAATTCTGCCTATTGATTCGGCTGAAGGTAATACTTCATTAGTAGGTAATTCTTAGACAGTAAAGTATCATTAATTAGTTAAGCAATTCTTAATTAGTAAGGTAATTCCTTATTAGTAAGGTAATTCCTTATTAGTAAGGGGATTCTTAACGAATAAGGTAATTCTTAATTATTAAGGTAATTTTAATTAGTAAGGTAATTCCTAACTAGTAAGGTTATTCTTAATTAAACATAACATAACAAGGTTTATAGTGGCTCAGAAGACTTTCATCTGTGTCAGAGCCACTCTAATTAGTAAGATACTTCTTAATAAGTAAAGTAATGCTTTGCTTATAATAGGCTTTACACGACCTTATGGTTTTATTTGTTGGGTTAGAAAGTAACGAGGCCTTTCATGAGCGTAGCCATAAAAATATTTCGGAGGGTTTTTTTTAGCTTTCGGGGCCTTTTCCATTGGATATGGTCTTAAAGTTTAAGTTTTTTTGTATTTGGCATAATAAAGTATGTAAAGAAAATTCGGAAATTTATTTGGGGTGAACCCGTAACCCCCCTGAATACGTCCATGAGGCATTGATCACGATTGCAAGTGAAAAAAATTTCATTCGTGTTTAGTAAAACCATTTATATATAGCACGTTAAGAACATTCGGTCGTGTGGAATGAAGTGCACGTACTGCGTCACCTTTTCCCGCCTACAGTCCATCGCCGCTACAGCCTCCGCCCTCGTGCCCATGAATTCGAACTACCACGCAAAGATGACAAGAATTTTATATCAAGAATCCTTTATAAGCGAATTTCTCTGTGACGCCATAAGCCAACTCTCTGTTTACTTAAATAACTTTAATTTTCATTCTAGTTTTTAACTGTGAGCTTGGGTGCGGTGTGTCATCCTTGAGTTTGAATTTATAATAAAACGAATATATATATATATTCTACCCTATCTCTCCCGCAGGATACAAAAGGCAGACCAGAAAGAATAATAACCCCGCTAGCTTGATGGAGCCGCTTATAACTTTAAAATGTACAATAACGAAAATCTGAAGCTCGAAACAAATTTTTAGCTTGGTCCTGTGGTCCTTACACGAAGTTCACTCAGCAAGCTGGAACGAACAATCGTTGTATTTCAGACCCGAGAGTGCTGATGAATAGGACGTCGTATCTCATTTGCGTTCTGTTTCGAAATAGTATCAATTTTTCGTGTGATTTTTCTGTTCTCGTGCAATGGCAAATAATCCGTTACTAAAATGAGGTTTTTATTAATGAGATATTCGAATTTTTGAGTTGTGCATAGGAGAATTCGTAACTATGAGGTAAACATATATTGCTTCCGAGGTAAACTGAGCCTCTGTTAGAGATTTTGTAATCGCAACAGAACATCTGTATAACGCTTATTCCTAATCTCTTAGAAGCGGTCCATAAATGGCTATTAGTCAGCTGGAAAAGGTTTCTCTTTGAAGCTCCAGAGAATGTAATGCTATCCGCGCTAATCGGATCCGCGCCAATGTATACACGCTGTGTATTTCGAATGTTGACCGGATTTGTCGACTCAGCTGCTGCATTGTGTAGATGGGCTCGTCTTCTCTATACGTAGAGTAGTGTGCCGTTCTAGCCTCTCGTGGATGTGTATGTATGTATGTATGTATGTATGTATGTATGTATGTATGTATGTATGTATATATGTATGTTTGTATGTATGTGTGCGTGTTTATGCGTGTGTATGTGTTATGTATGTAAGTGGTGTGCATGTGTGTATGTATCTATGTACGTATGTATGAATGTATATTGGCGTGCATGTTGGCTATGCGTGTATCTTGAAGTGCACAAAATTTTGCAACGCACACATTCACTGTATCAACGTTTGTCTAAAGTTGTAGGTGTCTTCACAGCCTTGTGTAGCAGTCACACTTTCCGATGCTCTAAGTTCATAATCAGTTCGATGCACTGTATTAGGCCTATACTACTGTCTACTGGACCGTTTGTCTGACCGTTTACTCTGAGTGACTTGAAATGCATTACAGTAATGCAAAGCAATTACTTTAATGTGATGTAAGTTCAGCAAACAGTTGATTGGTCAGACGTGCCAACGACAGTGCAGTTACACCAGCGCCATCATCATGTTCGCTGAACCCAGTACAGCGCGAAAGAGAAAGCGAGACAGAAAGAGATATCGAGGCAGACTGAGAAAGAGGGACGCATACAGAGAACAGGACAGAACGATACGCTCACACACAGAAACAGATAGACGTCGAAAGTGGAATAGGTGATGAAATAATATATAAAAAAATATATGGGTGTTTCAAAAGCCCCCACAATCTCATCAGTCGAGAACCATTACCCTAAGCGAACTAAATTCACGCCTTCGTTCATCCAAACCCATTACCATGCACAGACGAAACGCTACTACAGCGTAAGTACACTACACACCATTCCACAACCCCACAGACCAACCGAAGCGCTTCTCTATCCACCGTCGACCTTCAAGGCCGCAATCGGTCGGCAAATGCATTCGCATCCGAAAGTAGAGCCAAGAACAAGGTAGAATTAGCGATTTAATAAAATTTCTCTCCCGTTGCCATTTGTTTTACAGCGTCGAAGCAAATTCCGACCGACCGACCGACCGAGCGGGCACGGGCGGGCGGGCAGGCGGGCGGGCGGGCGGCCGCGGCCACGAAGCCATCCAAACAACCATTAACGCCGGCTTAGATGAGAAAACGAATCGCCGGGAAGACAGTCGGCGTATTACTTCACAGAGTGCCAATTTGTGTCCATTTGCGTCTAATGTGTACGGAGTGTTTTCGTCTAAAGTGGTGTCCATTAACGGCCGCTTCGACTGCAAGCTCCACGCATCCAGGACGCCTGCTATATATATATATATATATAATATATATATACATAGATACACAGTCACATACATATATACATGCAGCCATATATATATATATATATATATATATATATATATATATATATATATATATATACGTGTATATGTGTATATGTATATGCAGAGGCGAGTGATAGAGCTTGCCGACCAGACAACTAGTCTTAATGCGCTTCCATTAACTATTGGCTAATGTTTGCACTGTCGTTGCCATTCCGTTATCAGCCAAATGGAGCCACATCTGTATATATATATATATATATGGCCATCATCCATACAACAAATTTCTAATATACGAACTATCCGCGTCGGTGTCATACAGTATTTAGTATACACGCACGTTTCTAGGCATATACATCGACGATATACATACACACACGGTCCGGTGCCATCAGTGTCGATAAAGGTTACTAAGCTCTCCGAATTATTAATAGGCGTTTAGCCCGCGTTTGCCGCTCTCTCTACTTTGCACACTCTCTGTGAAAGTGCCATTACACGAACGTAGATGGTTCCGAACGCGCAATCTATGGCTATGATTAACGCTTCTATGGCAACGGCATAATCTGTTTTCCAAGCAACGGTTGCTATGGCAAGTCGCCATGGAAAAGGTAGAGTACACTTTAGCCGCTACAGGTCATTATGAAAAAGGCAGCCGAATTAATTATAGCTTTGTAGTTAACGATGACCATTATATCGTTGTATTGTATTTTATCGCATTGTTCTTTATTTTATGCGTTGCATTGTTCTTAATTACATTGTTGTTGTATTGCAATGGTCATTATTGCATTGTTCTTTAATGCATTGTTCTTAATTGCAATGTTGTTTATTGCATTGTTCTTAATTGCATTGTTCTTTATCGCAATGTTCTTTATTGCAGTATTCTTCATTGTTCTTCATTTCATTGTTCTTTATTGTCGTACATTGCATTTGATCGTATTTCATTATGTTAAATTTTCAAAGCTACCCTATGCACTTTCACAACGCGCAGAATAACATCGGCAGAACTTCAATTAATTTAAATTCCTGTCTTCAGTTCTAGACTCTAGTTTGTGTTTTGCCGTCTGCTACGAACTTAGACAATTCATAAATAGTTTATTATTAGATCCCATCTTCGACACGCGCGCTGTGTATTTCCAAAAGTAGACCAACAGACAGACTGAACGTTGTAGACGTACTGCATCTCTTGCGAAGTAACTGAGATTTTTATGTCAACGGGAAAATAAATAAGCATGCACTTTTGTCAAAGAGTGAGCAGGATCCAGCGAAAAGCAATTTAAAAGCCGAAGAAATGATGAACTGGTAGAAGAAGAGGAAGAAAGAAAGGAGAACAAGAACAAGAGCAAGAAGAACCAGAACAAGAAGAACAAGAAGAGGAAGCGGGAGAAGAGGAGGACGAGGAAGTGGAGGAGTAACAAAGCGGAGTAAAATAATGTGGTCTGGAAAAATTTTTAGCTTGCACATAAGTCTACTTGCTAATCCTCCGCTGTTAAGCTAAACAGTGAACTTGTGATGGTGAGGATGATGCTCACGTTGTTCTTGATGATGATGACGACGACAACGACACAATGATTTCTTCGGCTTAACGACACTATTCGAAGTGATTAGTGTCGGAGGCAATAAGCAACCTGAGTCATTGGTTTATATATACGATCGTGCATACATTCTTCAATTACTGCATGTGCGACGTGCACGGAATCGAACCCGGGTTGACGGCATGGCGAGCTGGTTACCAACCGACTGGCCATTCGAAGGATCTCTACAACGACATAATGATTTCATTCGTATTAAGTATTCTTCAATAACTTATATGAGTCATTGGTCCACATACGATCGTGCATACATTCTTCATACTGGGCAATGTGCACGGAAACCGCAGATAGTTGACCGCAGAGTTTCTGATTTGGCGATGTGCATTCGACGCGACAAGCAAACTGTCTCAAGTGGATCTTACTGTGCTTTATAAGACTTTGCATTTGTGGGCATCTATACCTTGCAGGCAGGTTTGAATCCGGCCCTTTACTACACGCAACTTCTGACTATTATGGGAACCCATAGTTACGCGATAGAGCAAGATCTTCTTACTTACATATATAGATACATACATACATAGCTACATACATAGTTACATACGTACACTTTACCACATACCATCCCACTACCAGTATATACACTACCACTACACTACCACTACATACCATACCACTGCCATACATGCCATACACTGCCACTGCCATGCCACTACATACCACTACATACAACCACTACATATTATTATTATTGTTATTACTATTATTATTATTATTATTATTATTATTATTATTATTATTATTATTACACTATTATTTACTTTTTACTGCAACTGCTACTACTATTACTACTACTATGCATAAAATATACTGCTACTACTAATGCGACTACCACTACCGCTTTATTTATTATTATTATTATTATTATTATTATTGCCTATTATTACTATTATTGATTGATTGATTGGTTGATTGATTGATTGATTTGCAGAAGACAGCCTCGTACTGATGTCAGGAGAAAGCGTCCTGCAATCTCCATCGGACCGTTCGCCCGACCAGCAGCAGCAGCAGCTGTGTGTCGGATGCAAGAGACCCATCACAGAGCGATACCTGCTCAAGGTGATGGACCAGTTCTGGCACGAGGACTGTCTCAAATGCTCCTGCTGTGACTGTCGACTCGGCGAGGTCGGTTCCACTCTGTTCACTAAGGCCAACCTTCTGCTCTGCCGCAGGGACTACCTGAGGTAGGTCGCTGTCCCATCTAAGTATTGTATTGTATTGTATTGTATCTGGGCATTTATAGAGCGCCTCTATCAGTAATGACTATTCAGAGGCGCTCAAGTAAGGAAATGTAAAGTTGCAGGGGTTACATGAGGTCGGTCGTTATCGTATTTAAGTAAGGAAATGTAAAGTCCACTGATTGTATTGTATTGTATTCGATCATTTATAAAGTGCTTCTCATAGCATAAGCCTGTCAGAAGCGCTCCCTGTGCGAGGTACTCCGAGAGAAAAGGAAGGTTCTAAGGTGAGAGAAAGAGGTAGAGATGCCACCAGAGAGGTTTGTAGAGCCGCCAGAGCGTAGAGAAGGAGTAAGTCCATTCCATAGAGAGGGACCTACGCAGACAAAGGATCTGGATTGAGCCATTGTGGTCCTTGTGCCAGTAACTAAAACTAAAACGGGTTATCGGGCCTTTCGGATCGCTAGTCCACGTGCCTTAAACAGTCTGTCTTCCTGCACAAATTCACTAAGCCAGAAGCTTTTCTGTGAAAACCCCCAGTTAAAATGGATTTGTTACGTAACTCCGTGCATTAGCATTTGTGGTGACAGTAGACAGTTTTGTAAAGCGTTCTAGAAGCGGCTTGCTACCGACGATGCTATATAAATTGTAGCAATTACAATTACGACTACAAGATACAGACATGTAAATGTAGGGAACGGTAAGACTCGTGCCAGTTAGATAAGGAAGAA
This sequence comes from Aporrectodea caliginosa, assembly GCA_020284085.1. NCBI lineage: Eukaryota > Metazoa > Annelida > Clitellata > Crassiclitellata > Lumbricidae > Aporrectodea > Aporrectodea caliginosa. The sequence goes on from JACEVL010000078.1 coordinate 1,558,513, forward strand.
ATTTACGGAACGATAATATCCGTGGAATCGTGGTACACGGTGGAAAGGCATACTGAGGGCTAAGACACATACCATCTAGATATGGAAGAAGACCTGAAAAGGTGAGGTTCGTGGCATTAGTGCACGAACAACTTTAGCGAGCGCCTCCGAATCTCTGAGTGGCGCTATACAAATGTTCAATTACAATTACAATTACAATTACAACCTGCGACATGAACCCTCAGCCTCTCTTTTCCTCTTTTCCGCAAGCGTTTGAAGACATTCTATTCATCGTCGTTTCAGCGTGTTATAAGTCGGGAACGCCTCTGATGGGTCTCTCTGAAGAGGCTATATAAATTTATATTTACAATAAAAATCTACGTAAGGCAAGAAAGCTAGTGAAAGACACTTTGGGAAGGAGAAAACATAGACAGATATTGTACTAGACATCTTGGTATGAAATATGAGATGCGTGGCCCCTAACTAACGCAGGAACGTAGTGTAAGACAGTGTAAATGACACCTAGGCATTGCAAGGAAGAAAGATAGAGAGGTATACGGTGCGTGATATCTCGGTAATGAGGAAAACGTGGTAGTGAGGGATAAGGAACGTGATGGCTACGTAAGGGATAATTTCATGGTTGATTTAAAACAACTTATATACAGAGCCAACGGATGAGATCGTGCACGTTCTGGCCGTTGTAAAATTGATGTAGCCCAGTATTTAAACATTCATAATATTCCCATTGTACATGGGAATATTATCGTCGACTTCTCGAAAGCAAGTAATTTAGGTTCAACAGTTTCCATAGTTTCCAACAAAGCATCATAATCAACTTCCCCCTTTGTTCGCATCACCATACTATGTGGTGGTCCTGCTACATCTTTTCGCAACCTCAAAACTTGTCTTTATTATCGAGAACTTTCGCACTGGGAGCGCCTCTGATTGATGTGCACTGTGAGAGGCTCTTTATAAATCTTTAAATACAATACAATGCAATAAACCAACTCCATAAATGAGCGGTTCATTTGTCAGGTTGAACAGCTTTCCATGTTCAAAGAACCCATCTACCTTCAGAGTGGAAGATTAGGAGCGGGCAGAGGGAAGCCGCATTGGGACCGCAGAATTTGAGATTAAGTCTACGCAATGTGTTTAAATGCCTCGAGCATGCGTTATTTATATGGCTTTATATTCATATAATGTCAACATATAATGTTGCTTAATCCGACGTCTTATTGATGTCGCAACCGTCGGAAAGTATAAAGTATGCTCCTACAAATAAGTCGACAGACGTGATTCCTATTCTCCTATAAATAAGTCTTCAGACGTGATTCCGATTCACACGGCGCGCAAATCAGAAGTTGCTGAAACAAGACCTGGGGTAAGCTTAGAAAGACAGAAAAAGCACTCTTCTAGGTATGAAAACGAGTCTTCAAACAACGCTAAATAACCCCTGAGGATAGATTTTTCCAGAGAATAGTCTTTCACTCGCTGAGAAAATGAGTTCTGTCATACACATAGCCTCTGGAGGAAATTGAAATGGCACGCTGTGCGGTATAAACTCGACGTAAACAGGCTAAGGTTTAGAGTTGTTTTGACAGGCACCACGCCGTGTTATGACATGTATTTGCTAATCATCCATTAAAAGCATTAACTAAGCCATAAATATTTTACATTAGGAACACCTGGCGTATAAGCTTTAATGTACCTAGCCCGACAAAGCTTAAAAGGTCCGTGACGCTTACCATATGGCTTGTTACACGTTCAGAAGCATAATTTTGATGATACCACGCGTTTATATTTCCAGTGCATTGCCGAGATAGTAATTTAATCATCTATTTGACTAGCAAAGCTTTTATTCGACATTTTGATATCTATACGAAGAGCTGGTCTCGCCTAGATATCGCCGTTTTCGATAAATGCATTGAGAATCAGGACAACTACTGCACTGGCCAAGTGTTTCTGGAAAAGCGTTTTGTAATTGAACTGCAGGAAAGCTCTTAGTGTACATAAGATATATTTGACACTCCATACATTCGATGGTTTACTCTAGTGATGTGAAATGATTCTTTACCGGTAAAAAATCCGCATTATATTTTACCGTGGTGAAAAATGGTAAAATATGGTAAAAAATGATTGAAATGCTAAATGCTTAAAGTTTTAGTTCTTTTTACTTAGGGCCTATTAAATAACACAAATAGCCTGATATTATTAGTATCAATATTGACTTAAGGTTTTCAATGTCAGCTTAATTCACAAGATTGTAGCAACTGATCATAGGCTTGGGTGTTGCTCAGATAATTATATGCCCTATGCGGTTTGCTGTGTAAAATTCTTTCTTTCTTTCTGTCACGGGCTCATCACCCATTGACAAATAATGTAGGATGATTGCTGAATTTTTTTGAAATAATACTTAGTTAGTTCTTTCAAAATTTCAACTAGTTTTCATGCACCATTTTCTGTAGCAGAAATCTACCTATGAAATCTCCCAGCAAGTGGCAAGTAATATTAGGCTACTGTAGGGCCTAATAGACAGCTACACTGGAGCCTATGTATCTTCTATTTCTCTAAATTCTACCTACTAGAACTGATAAGTTGTAGCTTTTTAAAGTGAATGAGACCTGATGGCCCGTTGGAGTCCAGTGCTTATTGGATTTCATGCGTATTTTTTCTTTACCAAATATCAGAGAAGTTTTCATCTGGGCTGAATCACTTACTTACAACAATTATTGCAATTTGTGACAGTGGACGAAAACTCACTTTGTAATAAAAATGTGTTTTTCTCAAAACAAACTATCTATTTAGCAATTCAATAGGACTACTAAGGCATTTCAATATTTGTCTGTAACTGATAAATGGCTAAACACACCGTTGGGGAACATAACCAAGATATTACATCACTTAAATCATTTTTACCATATTTTACCATATTTTACCAATTTTATCGGTAAAAAATCCGGATTTTTTACCGCAAAAAATATTTTACCGGTAAATTTACATCACTAGTTTACTCGCGTGTGTGGGGTCAACACTGCAAATAGCCGCACCAAGTCGAAGGCTGGATGAAGAAGTACCGAACTCCGTCAGAATCTATTCATACAGCCACGTTCATTTGGCCGTTTATTAACACGACTTCGTTAAAGAGGCGAACAACAGTCTATCCCAGCGCAATCATGGGGTTTGCATTAACGTATGTATACTATGTAGGCCTATGTATGTATGTTTGTATGTATGTATGTATGTATTTATGTTTGTATGTTTGTTTGTTTGTATGTATGTATGTATGTATGTATGTATGTATGTATGTATGTATGTATGTATGTATGTATGTATGTATGCAAGTATTTATACCTCTGTGATCTTATGTACCTCTGGACGTCCTCTCCGCTCTTTCGACCATCATGACCTTCTGGTTCCTCGATCTTGGACTGCCACAGCACAGCATCGTGCCTATGCCTCTGTTGGCCCTTTGCTGTGGAATATGACCTTCCTGCTTTAACTCGTGCTGTGATGTTATCTGGGGGCACTACTGTTTCTGCTCGTTCTCTTAAGACTTTTCTTTTTTCGAGGGGCCCTTCGCACTGGAAGCGCCTCTGATTAGGTTGTACTGCGAGAGGCGCTTTATAAGTCCGTAAATAGAATAGAATAGAATGTATGTATATACGTACGTACATATGTACGTATGTATGTATGTATGCATGTATGGATGTTTGCATATAAGAATATACTTAATAAAGCGTTTTCTAAGTCCCTCACAATGTCGTTGCACGCAGAGCAATCTTGATATGAGCCTTGGACATAATGAAACCTTGATTGTCGCATTCTATAATTGTACTAAGGATCTTCTCTGCATGCATTTTCGTTCGGTTTTTGAATCCACTCCTTGCATTAATCCCTTAAATCCATCGTCAGTATCCGGCTGTTCTTTGCTGTTGACTTTACCGTTCGTCGGTTCCATTTCCATTCGACCGGTGGTCTTTCTATTCCGGGATTTGTTGCGGCAACGGAGCTAACAACATATTGCCGACACAATCTAAGCTTACGTTTAATTATTTAATTATTCATTCGAAACCAAATGCACATCTCTAAGGCAATGCCGTAATGGCGCATTTATCAACGAAAGACTTAAAAATGGTCGTCATGAGGTTAAGGGAGCCTTCGGCTGGCTCGCAAACACGACAATAGTAATCTAGCAACGGAGAGACGAGAGTTACTCGGGTCGACATCAACAATCCAGAACATTACTTAACCAATCAACCAACTAACTTTCCCTCATGACGGTCCATTCCACGACACTGACCCACAGAGTAGTAGAGTCCATACACATGTAGGTACAATAAACAGCAGGTCAAGTGCTTTATCACTGATACCTCAACTGAACAAACAACAAAGTTTTTTTCCTATCACTCTTGCCTTTCGATCAACTGGACCTATACTGACCAATCGACTGGTCAGTTTACTTACCTGGTATTGCCACATCGACAATACAACCTCTAACAGCTGTTCTGCACGCCGCCGCTCGCCTAATAAAAGGTCTTGATCCTAGAGATCACATCAAATCATCTCTTCGACCACTACACTGGCTTCCCATTCGTGCCCGTATCGCTTCCAAAATATCCCTCCTCTTGTATCAAATCCATTCTGTAACCTCCCTTTCGTATATGACATCCATGGTTGTGCCATGTTCAAAATCTCCCTCCTCTTGTATCAAATCCATTCTGTAACCTCCCTCTCATATATACCATCCATGGTTGTGCCATGTTCTGCTTCAAATCCTGGAGGACTCAGATCGGATATACGCGAGGAGACTACACCGTTCCTCGCACCGACAGAAAGTTTGCAAATCATACTTTTGCTGTCTCAGGACCCAGAGAATGGCCAGACATGATTTTTTTAAATGCCAACCCAATGGCCAAATATGATTTTTTTAAATGCCGACAAAATGCGACTGTATTTTCTTTCTTTTGCATAACCACATTTATTCTTAAAACAATATCTAATGGAGGCCTGCCTCTGTTGCTTGCACCTAACCTACCACTCAACTGACTCGCACTTTAACCACAATGACCATGGGCTATTTAGGGGGGGGGTTACGGGTTCAACCCCCAAATAAATTGCCGACATTTTTATATGCTTTTATATGCAAAATACAAGTAACTTAAGTTTGGCGACCATATCCAATGGAACCCCCCCAAATTGTTTCCTGGCTACGCTACTGACCATGATGCCCCAAAGGCTCACTGGACATATCGGCCAACCCAATGGTCAAGAAATCCACCAGCATGCTACGGCCTGACCGCCCGCCCGGCACTCCGCCCTGAGGATTACCGACCACCCGACCGACCACCCGACCGGCAGACCGAGTGGGGGCGACTGACGATGGTCTTCGCCTCTTAAGCGATGGGTCGGGTCCTGAGTCGGTGGCATTTTGAACTGAGCTCTGATCATATGTAAGTTATTGTTGCAATTAGACTAGAGTCGGCGATGGACGGACGGAGACTTTCGCAATACCCTTCGCGTGATTGATGTCCCTCGAACTTGATTAGTCAGCTGTTCTCGACAATCCGTCGAGATTTCTGCCAATCTGTTACGACGAAAACGAAGAAATCCAAGCCCCGCGTCCACCTCCCCCTTCCTCTCTCTCCGTTCTTCCATCTGCCTCTCTCTCCCTCTTGCCCTCTCCCTGTCTGTCTGCGTCTCCTTCTCTTCATCCAAAACGACGACCGACCGAGCCACCGACGGCGGATTGGTCTGGCGAAATGAAATTTGTTGCCACGTTTCATAATTGCTTTGGGTCCGACCGGCTACTTTTCATTATCGAGCGACTCGGTTGTAGCAATGTCGGGCGCTGGTTTATTTCACCCAGAGCGTCGCCAGGTGTTAAATGAAGAAGGAAATAGCCTTCGACCGTAGATCATCGACTCCAATATCGCGCTTGAAACCTCTCAAGAAAATAACATCAAATGGGTCCGGCCGACTCCGGCGCGGCTCGTGTTTCTAATTTGACAGCTTATGAATATTCATCAATCTAGAGTCCGTTTCCTATACTAGGAACGGCTGCCGAATGAACAGCCGTATGCGGCCTTCAATATATTATAATTATTGCGGAAAAGAGCGCCGCGTCGTGGTGGCCCTACGTGTAACGAATTCGGTCTGCTACATATGGGAGCAAAATTACGTCCATATTGGCGGCCTTGACTAGTTTTCATATATTTCTGGAATCGTTTTAATAACTCGGAACAAATTTCGGCGCTCAGTTTCGCCTCTTCTTTAATCCCACACTCAGAATAATGAGCACCGTATTTCTTAATAGGCCTACAATCGGTTAACGTCTGGTCTCCCGTTGAGCCTGTGCGAACTTTGATTTTCTACGAAATTGTATTGTATTTTCGTTTATTTTATAACTAGCTGCCAAAACGTAGCAAACAACATCACGCTTTTGTTGTAAGTGAATTTTTTGAATGTACGACAAAATGCGACTGTCTTTCTGCTGCATAACTTTATTCTTGAAGCAATATCCAATCGAAGGTTTTATCTCTATGTCTGTCTGTTTATATGTCTCTGTGTCGATGTTCCTCATTGTCTGCTTGTTACACTGTTAGTAAACAGCGGTTGTAAGACCCTTAGGCAAAAGCATAATAATGAGAACTCACAAAATGCACTCCTACTGGATATAATCTAATCATGAACGAGCGAGGGATAAGTTTCCGATTTTGCTGCCTACAAATCACCTATACCTACACAGACAATGATCTGGTTGTACCCTCTGAACATGGGCGTATTTACGGGGTGGTTTTACGGGTTCAAACCCCCAAATAATTTTTCCAAAAATTTTTTATGTGCTTTTTCATTGGAAATACCCAAAAAAACCTGAGTTTTGTGACCATCTCCAATGGAAAACCCCCGAAATCTTAAAACTCCCTCCGAAATTTTTTTCTGGCTACGCCCATGCCTCTGAGCAACCCCTCTGACACGCACAACACTCTTGAATAAGCTGGTGCCCCGTGCATATAGCTTTAAATCAGCTCACTTTAGAAATTTCCAGATTACACTTATACGATCTCTCATCCCGCACTTCCACAATGCAATGCGACTCTTTGAAGTGCTCGACCCTTCTTAAAGAAGCGCTGTATAAATGTACACTAAATATATATCGTTCACGAATTTCCACCTTTTGAATAATAACGTGACCCGTAGCTATTGCTTCATCTAATAGCTCCCTACTTCTATTATGCTATTCCCGATGGCTGGCGTTACAACGCACAATGTGTATCTGACGTTTAATAGCACGTGTTTCGCTTAAATAATGACTCTCCAGGTCGGCGAACATTTAAAACGTCGGCTCTTTCTCTCTTCTACGACCACCTGTTCACGCTTTTGGCCAATTTGTGCACAGTAATAACTACGAGAGCAACACTTCGGTCGATATAATATTGAATATATTATTGTATGTAATTATGATGTATCGAGTTCATATAAATTACAGCTACAAGCGAACTGAATATGCAATATATATCTGTACATCTACTGTATATAAATATATATATATATCTATTCATGCTTTTATTTTAACCCGAATGGACTACTGTAATTCTCTTTTCATTGGTCTTCCTAAACTCCGTTTTTCTCCTCTTCAATCTGTGTTGAATGCTGCTGCTAGACTGATAGCTCGCCTTCCTCGCTCCTCGCATATATCTTCTTATATGTTCGACCACGTATACAGTGGCTCCCCCGTTTGACTCGTATTCAACTTAAGGTCCTTGTACTTATCTATCGATCCTTTTCTGATTTAGCCTCTAAATGCCTCTGTAATCTCAATCCGCCTGCCGACCTCAGCCACCTCACTTCGACCTCTGCGCTCACTTGACCGACTTGAACTCTTTGTCCCGCGGGCGAGGACTGCCATGACCAAATCTCGTGCTTTTGCTGTTATTGACCCCACTCTATGTAACCAACTTCCTCCCATGACTCGCCCCATGCATGACTCGCTCATTGCTTCAAGCTGGGGACCTCCCTGCAGCTTTTCGCTGCTTAAAGACAACCTTATTTTCTCGGGGTCTCTCGCACAGTGAACGCCTCTGAGTGGCGCTATGTAAATTTGCAGATACAATACAATACAATGTAGGGATCTATGTACGTGTGTTTGCATATGCGTGTATGTGTGCATGCATGTCTGTTTGTGCGTATGTATGTAGGTATTTATGTACGTGTGCATCTAAGTATGCTTACATGTATGTATAGATGTATGTATGTATGTATGTATGTATGTATGTATGTATGTATGTATGTATGTATGTATTTGTTCACGTATATGTATTTATTTATTATTTATTTATTAAGGTCACTTGTTATAGCGCCCCTTCAAGATTTATACTCAGAGGCGCTCCCGACTACAGCGCGGACGCTGAATCGGAGTTTCACGCCGAAGCGCATGAGCAATTGAGAGTGAAGGACTTGCCCAGGGTCCCTACGCGGCGGCTTGAGGTGGATTCCAACCCACAACCTTCCGGCTGCAAGGCACCGAACATACCCCTACACCCCCGCGCCCCATGTATATATGTATAATGTACCGGTATATATTTATGCATGTATGCATGAACTCCAGGCAGTGCGCATCTCGATCGCTACTCTTGGGAGTTGAATAGAGATCGGTTGGGTCGACGGAAGAGTTGAACGAGAATTGCGGATTCAGAATTTTCAATGAGGTCGTTCGAGTGTAAGTGTCTTTATAGGCATCGTCGAAAAACATTTTTTAATTGCAGTTAATTGCATTTAATTGTTATGGATGCGCGATACAATGAAACCAGATTAAAGCTGCCGAGAATAGTGCAAAATGAAGGGCGTTCAATGTGCATTGATAGAACGCGTAATTGCTCGTAATGCGTTAACAGTGCAAGCGTTGAAAGCTTTGTGATGTTCAAATTCCTCTTTAATTGAAAACACAGGGAATCAAGCAGTTTAGAAAGAGTGGACAACGTTACCATTGTTGAGGTCTTTTATAATGGAAAA
>JACEVL010000078.1:1572500-1650000 GCA_020284085.1 Aporrectodea caliginosa
AGGTGTCAGATATTAATAAGCAAGATATTAATAATAATAATAATAATAATAATAATAATAATAATAATTAATATTATTATTATTATTATTATTATTATTATTATTATTATTATTATTATTATTATTATTATTATTATTATTATTATTATTATTATTATTATTATTATTATTATTATTATTATTATTATTATTATTATTATTATTATTATTATTATTATTATTATTATTATTATTATTTTCTCGCCTTAGCCTGCTTTACCGTACCTTACCTTGACGTGCCTTTCCTTACCTTTCCTTTCCTTGGTTTTTCTTACTTTTCTTGTCTGACTGGATTATTATTTATTATTAATTAAATTTGTAAAGCGCTCCCGGTCATGTCGTAATGTGAGGCGCGGATAGTCAGCCGTCACAGAGAAGAAACGGTTAGATATCCAAATGCTTGAAAGCCAACGAGAAATAGGCCTACTCACTATTTTTCCTTGGATCTTACCTGACCTTAAGAAACTACGCCTACTTCAAATACACGTTTGGCGTTTGAAGAAACTCAATGTAATTTGGCAGTCGTAATAGATGAAATGGAAAGCGCTGTCAGATCGTCGCTTATATGATGGATCATGCACTTCATTAGATGAGGTAGCCTACATGAAACGGATAGCCTCAAGTATATAGGATTACGTAATTTAAAACGAGCAAGTATTTATGAAGTGCCTTTGACAGTTTGCCACGAACTCTGAAGGTATCTCGTAAAGGCAGATTAATAACATTTCTCAGTCTCTGAACTTAGACGACGCCGAGTTTTTCCAGCTGTAAGTAAATAAATAAATAAGTAAGGAAGGAAGTTAGTTAGTTAGTAAGTAAGTAAGTCTATCCTTTATTGTAAAACAAACTGCAAACCTCATTTATAATTAATCAAATAGATAAAAATAAATTTAAGTATGAGTATGTCCTTTCCAGATTACGACTGCATGGTTGGATTCGTTATCTGAAGCGACTAGCATTGCAAATCCCTTTTAAGGAGCTCCCGAATCTCACGGTTCCTTTGGGATGCAACTCCCCCACTAATGCCCAGCAGGTCGTTTCGTCAATATGGCAGCGTATCGATTAGACTGCAGATGTTTGGCCTGGCGCAATATGAATGACCTAAACAATGAAGCGTTTTTTTCATAAGGAAACAAGCAAGCAGCCGCGCAGAAAACCAATTACACCTGTCATCGGAAATCTTATTGCAGTAAATTAGACGGATCGATTCTTCGTTTGCTGTGCGGCCGCCAGGCGGAGTCTTGCGAGTTATAAGACTGACTGAAGTCCTCGGTCAAGGTCGGAGTTTTCCGTAATGTCCTCGAAGACTTGATCCTTAATTGTGGGAGTCCGTAAGAGTGAACCACAGTGAAGGTAACAGCACTTCGACGATAAACTAAGCAACATTGTCTTCATCGCCACATGGTGACTTTAGATCTTTTGCCACTAAAGCGTCGTCTCTATGGAGTGCCCTTCCCGCCTCTCTACGTGTTACCATTCTTTGTGGGTCTCTTCCTACAGCCTTCGCCTCCTCAAAACATTCTTCTACTCTAGGGGTTTTCGCACTGGGAACGCTACTGTATGGCCACTGCTGAGAGTGGCGCTATATAAATTAATAAATACAATAATCGTAATCGTATTAGTAAACTCCAAACGTCTAATGCGCCACTCGAAAGCCAAGCGTAGGGCACCTGTTTATTCACGAGCGCTGTGTCGAGTCAGCGGAGTTTCTAAATGGTAGTCAGAAGGAGGTCCGAGCCTTATGCCAAATCTTACACTAATCCATCCAATCCAATACCGATTAAAATAATCAAAACCCGCCGTAACATTTCTTCTGTCTCCTTATTTCTTTGGTCGCTTGGCAAAAGGATTTTGATCTTCACGACCTCTCTTAATTATTTGAATCGACGATCGAGCAATGCAATTTTCAATAAACGAAATTACGTATATCTCTCTGACTGTACTCAGCGCTCGTTAACAAGCTGGTACCCTACACTTTTCCTCTTGATTAGCATCGCCTTGGTCCTTGGAAAATTTGAGTTTCTGATACGATTCGAAATGTGGAAAACAAAATGTCCTATTTGTATTGATCGGATTATCCCCAGGCACATACTGAGGCACAGAGAGGCTAATTTCCCAGGGTTATTGAGCCGAATCGAAAACAACCAAGCATAACGTACTGAGCTTGAATAGACCTGTTCTACAGATAATGGGTCATGGTTGTGATTTTACTTCCAAACGGCTGTAAATGTAAATTTAAATCTTCGAAATTTCTCAAAAGCCGCGTCAGGGAGACGAGCTTAAACACCGGCGATATATATCAAATTAAATCCGCAATAGCCACTAGGTCAGGTCATTTGCAGATGAGGCCTGGGATTATGGTGCAGTTCACGAATGATAAGAAGCTTTTAATCATTGATAGATGCTTGGAGGACAATTCGCTGTCGATTTCTCCATGTTAGCGTTACAAGAATGCAATGTGTACTTCTGAACTTTGTACGGAAGGCATTATCAAATTACAATTGTATTGTATAAGAACGTATATAATATGGGGGTGTAATGCTCTGTGTGTCTGTGAATTACCCTTTGTTGCCCTGCTCGCTATAAGAAGAGGTTCATTCAGCGAAAGCAAGTGAATAATAATCAGACGATGTGGATTGTGTGCAGATTCTGTATCGGCGACCGGTATTACCTGTACGACAATAAGATCCTGTGCGAATTCGACTACGAGGAGAGGATCGTGTTCGCTCGGCTGTCGCACGGCTATAACGCCCTCTCGAACATCAAAAGACAAGCCCAGTCAATCAACAGCCTGCCACCCAACAACTGCCGCACTTCAAACCTCAACGGCTGCTAGCAAGGTTGCATTGCTAATCCCACTTCGTTTTAACAGGTGCCCGGTAGCTGCACTTGGCTAATAATAGTTGCCGTAGCAACAACTGTGTAATTGTGATTTTAAGTGCTTATGCATATATTGCGCCAACGGTCTCACGACAGGGTCTTGTTGACTTTTATCGACAATAATATGAGGAAAACATTTGTAGGAAGAATGTTGCACTCTTATTGATTTTTTATTTGTCCTGTGATGTTCGTACACTGGAGTGCGATTCTTCTACAACCGGTTTAATAAAGAATATACTTACTTACTTGCTAAAAACAAAATTCATCAGAAGTGCTCCCAACTTCACAGCACAAGACCGCGATCAAATGGAATGGTCTTCAACCGATTTCGAAATAGAGGAGGTAGAAGCCCATGTCACGGATTGCATGGAGGTCTGTTCCGGAGGCAGAGACTGGCCACCACGAAGCTTCCATGTTACATTGTAGAACAAGTAAATGAGTGGGTTGCTCATGCATGTAGCGACGATGCATAGGCTGGTCATCGTTGAAGCAGTTAATGTGTGGCGCTGAGGTATTTCGAAGACTTGCATTACGTTGCATTTGGAACGCGCTTATGCATTACCGGGAATACAGTGCTTGGATGAATAGCTAAATGTTGCAGTTTAGATTCTATTATATAGCTAAGTATCAGTACTTAGATAATGCGTTTGCTATAGGAAAGAAAGGTTAAACGCTGTGTTGTGATTTTAAATCCACGCAGTGGTTTGAACAATATCTCAAGTCCGGTCTAAGGTTATATATTTCAGGATATGTTTCAAGTCATTGTTTCGTTGTATATATTACCATGGTTTAAGCTATGTCTCATTTAACTTGAAATCAGTCCTTATTCCTCAGATTTACCAATTTCAACGAGGTCATAGGTCCCTTCTCTGAACATACCTAAAACTAGAACTATTCTCTGTTCTTTAGGTTGCTGGATCAACATTTTCTCTCTCTCTCTCTCTGTCTCTCTCTCTCTCTCTCTCTCTCTCTGTCTCTCTCTCTGTCTCTGTCTCTCTCTCTCTGTCTCTCTGTCTCTCTGTCTCTCTCTCTGCCTCTGTCTCTTCTCTCTGTCTTTCTCTCTCTGTACTTCTCTCTCTTCTGCCTCTGTCTCTCTCTCTATCTCTGTCTCTGTCTCTGTCTCTGTCTCTCTCTCTCTCTCTCTCTCTCTCTCTCTGTCTCTCTCTCTCTCTCTCTCTCTCTCTCTCTCTCTCGCTCTCTCTCTCTCTCTCTCTCTCTCTCTCTCTCTCTCTCTCTCTCTCTGTCTCTGTCTCTGTCTCTGTCTGTCTGTCTGTCTGTCTCTGTCTCTTCTCTGTCTCTCTCTCTGTCTGTCTCTGTCTCTGTCTGTCTCTCTGTCTCTCTCTCTCTCGTAGCCGAATTCTTTTGTGCTCATTGACAATTTTAATGCGATGATCGATTTCCGAATGTATTTTGATTTTTGCTTAGAGTTGCTCAATGACAGACAGAAGAGGAACTGGTTTCGAAGAGAGACAAAAACTTCATATCATCCGAAACGATGAAAACTGTTAACTTGAACTTTGGCTTTCGAGGCGACCAATCATCGAACTGTCCAATCATCGTCCAGCTCATCTGCCTGTCTGCTTGCTTTCAATCTGTGCAACAAGTGGACGATTTAAGAAACTGTTTTGGCGGAAATAATTCGATTTAACTCGGAATATAGATGTATATAGTGCGCTTAGCAATCGCTGTGCTGTCTTATTCTGCCTTTCTTTCATTCCGAAAATCTTTTTTACTTTCAATCTTTCCTTTCCTTTTGTCTATCATTCTCTATTTGCTTCCTTGTTTTCTCTCATCCAATCTTCCGGTACTTTCTTTCTTTATTGTTTTCTTTCATTCAATTTTCCGGTTTCTTATTTTTTCTTTCATTCAATTTTCGGTACTTTCTTTCCTTATTGTTTTCTTTCATTCAATTTTCCGGTACTTTCTTTCCTTATTGTTTACTTTCATTCTTTCGTTCGATCTTATCTGCTTCATCTGTTTCTTTCTTTCTGTGTCAATCCTTCTCTATTCTCTCTCCCTTGCCTTCTTCCTACTTCGTGTGTAGGCTTACACCATCATTTGTTGATTTGCATCTCTCTCTCCATTACTATTTGCTTTCATTACTCCATCTCCTCTATCTGCGTTTTCTTACACGACTCTATCTCTGGCTCAATATACCTGTGAGGAGTTAGCTCGACAGTTTCGTGACTTTTGCGCAACGGAATAGATGAGCGACAGCGCTGGCCATAAGCGCTGATTAACTTTCGCTACGCTATTCAAAGTGAACGGACGAAATCATCAAGCGGAGAAGCGTACGCATAAACTCATGGACGAAATGAAACTTTCGCGGTAACTGTATTTGCTGTGTTAAACGGATATTCAACGGACAAAGTACATTTGCACGCGTTAGCGTATCTTCGATTGTGCATATACGCTGTGCTTTGAGCTACCTATAGGCTAAAAGATGAAGATATATAGCAGTGTCGCAGTTTAAGGCGGAGATAGTTCTCAACTGGCGGGTGCATTTGTCATCCGAGGCATCTCCTGCTCGATTTTCAGGCGGTCTGTTGCGAGTTCGCGTTGCAGATCTAATGATGTTCTCGTCCACGGTTCATTATTTTTCGTTAGAACTGCTCAACCTACGCCAGCCGCTGCTAACATCTCTATCGCCCAAGATGGAAGACTGCGGTCGAAAACAATTTCCAGGACATGGAATAACTTCAGACGGGGTCATCCGACACAGGACGGCGTTCTAAGTTGACGAATGGCTGGATCCTCGTGGTCATGACAGAGGTCAAGAGAGGTCAGGCGTCGAATGAACGTCAGTCCCTGAGACGGTCGACCTCCAGCGCAGACGATGCACAGCGTCTGGAGCTAAAGGTACATATCAGTATTACGACGGGAACAGGGAAACTTTCATCCATGCAATCTACAGATTTCGGTTGTTCCAGTCGGGCTGTGACCGACTGCAGTCATGCATGAGATCTTACATGCATTCTATATGCATGCCAGTGTGAACTCTGTCTTAGCTCGCTCTGAGGTGAACAAATCGGTGTTCTCACATGCTTCTTTGGCGTTTCAGAAACGTCTCGTTGAGTTCTCAGGAGCGGAAGTTTGAGCTATCAGACCGATCAACTTCATTATTCTCCGTAGCATCCGTTAGAGACGCAATTCTCTCAAATGAACCGGTTTGTTCTGAGAAGTATAAAATTTGTCTCACGAAAACCAGTTTGAGCTCTCAGTAGCAGAGGCGGCCTCTGACAGTCTTTGACAATTTTTTGCTATATAGGCGAGGAAAAAAATGCCGCTGGTTACTCATAAATGACATCTTTTCGAAGGAAGTGGCCATCATGTATTTTGTCGGAATTTGCCGTCCCTTAAACAGTGCCGCTCTAGGCAGCTGCCTATATCGCCTATACCTAAACCCGGCACTGTTCAGTAGCAGCATTCCCTCGTGTGAACCACATACTTCCCAGAAGATCAGTTTGAGCTATAACTACCCACAAGAACCCTCAGCACTCCAAAGAAGCACACTCTTTAACAGAGAGTGGTTGAGAGTCAGAGGCAAGTGCACCCTACGAGCAGTCCCCAAGCACTTCCGTTTCAAAAGAGGTTCCTTATACCGTAAGGAACTCATCCATCTCAATACAGGGATTCGTCTCATCCGCGTTCAAGACTCGCGCTACATACAGGGACGTAGCGAGACTTAAATTCAAGAGGAGGCAACTTCACAGAACATTGGCAAAATCCTGATCATTGGAGTTATTGGTCAGTAGCAGTTCCAGTATATAAAAAAGCAAGAGGAGGCAACTGCCTCCTCGTGCCTCAATGTAGCTACGCCTATGGCTACATAATTCCTGTAATAATTATGACGTTCCAATGTCTACTTGTGGAAATAAATAGCCAACGTTCATTTTGATGCATAAAGGAACATGACGTATTTATGCGCAAACTGTCTGAACAGTCGTATACAAACATGAACTTTTATTGTTATGTGCATTTTGGCTCAGTCTTATCACGATTAGGCCTGTATTAGATTGTCCACGATTATCGTTGGCGTATATATGAGGAATCTGTGACAGTGTGGGAGACAGGCTTTGTCTGTTAAAAGCATTTAGACATTTTCAATCTGTACATGATTCTAAAGATCTCGAAATGAAATTTAAACAGTATTAAATGCTAACACTGATACGTGTTTGTTCTTCTATCGTACATTGTACCTATCCCTGTCATTATCCCTGTCCTTTTCTCTGACCCTGTCCCTGTCATTATCCCTGTCCTTTTCTCTGACCCTGTCCCTGTCATTATCCCTGTCCTTTTCTCTGACCCTGTCCCTGTCATTATCCCTGTCCTTGTCTCTGTCCCTGTCCCTGTCATTGTCCCTGTCATTGTCCCTGTCCCTGTCATTGTCCCTGTCCCTGTCATTGTCACTGTCCCTGTCATTGTCCCTGTCCCTGTCATTGTCCCTGTCCCTGTCATTGTCCCTGTCCCTGTCATTGTCACTATCCCTGTCATTGTCACTGTCCCTGTCATTGTCCCTGTCCCTGTCATTGTCCCTGTCCCTGTCATTGTCCCTGTCCCTGTCATTGTCCCTGTCCCTGTCCTGTCCCTGTCCCTGTCATTGTCCCTGTCCCTGTCATTGTCCCTGTCCCTGTCATTGTCCCTGTCCCTGTCATTGTCCCTGTCCCTGTCATTGTCCCTGTCCCTGTCATTGTCCCTGTCCCTGTCATTGTCCCTGTCCCTGTCATTGTCCCTGTCCCTGTCATTGTCCCTGTCCCTGTCATTGTCCCTGTCCCTGTCATTGTCCCTGTCCCTGTCATTGTCCCTGTCCCTGTCCATTGTCCCTGTCCCTGTCCTGTCCCTGTCCCTGTCATTGTCCCTGTCCCTGTCATTGTCCCTGTTCCTGTCCCTGTCATTGTCCCTGTCCCTGTCATTGTCCCTGTCCCTGTCATTGTCCCTGTCCCTGTCCCTGTCCCTGTCATTGTCTGTCCCTGTCATTGTCCCTGTCTCCCTGTCATTATCACTGTCCTTGTCATTGTCCCTGTCCCTGTCATTGTCCCTGTCCCTGTCATTGTCCCTGTCATTGTCATTGTCCCTGTCATTGTCACTGTCCCTGTCATTGTCCCTGTCGTTGTCCCTGTCATTGTCACTGTCCCTGTCATTGTCCCTGTCCCTGTCCCTGTCCCTGTCCCTGTCATTGTCACTGTCCCTGTCATTGTCGCTGGCCCTCTCAACGTCCCTGTCCTTATCATTGTACCTGTCGGCTGCAAAATTCATTAGGCTTTTGATGGAGTTTTCGAGACCAGCGACACAAGACAATGGCTGCATGTACCTCAAGATTTATATAGCGCTAGCACAAAGACACAGAGGACTGTGCAGGCAGAGAACTGTGTACAGCAGTGATCCACTTGCTGTTGCATGCAAGGCAGTACATTTTACACGGCGTTACAGCGCATGGATGCGCGAGAGTCTAGAGGTTGACGAGAGTCTAGAGGTTGGCGAGAGTCTAGAGGTTGGCAATAGAGAGTCTAGAGGTTGGCGAGAGTCTAGAGGTTGGCAATAGAGAGTCTAGAGGTTGGCAATAGAGAGTCTAGAGGTTGGCAATAGAGAGTCTAGAGGTTGGCGAGAGTCTAGAGGTTGGCAATAGAGAGTCTAGAGGTTGGCAATAGAGAGTCTAGTGGTTGTCAATAGAGAGTCTAGAGGTTGGCGAGAGTCTAGAGGTTGGCAATAGAGAGTCTAGTGGTTGGTCTGCTGGACTGTCAACCGAGAGGTTCGGGGGTTCAATTCCCCGCCATGGCAGAGATTTCGTTTCGAGATTTCTGCTCCACCTACGCCCCTAGTCAACTCGACTGTAATGAGTTCACTGACCGCACATTGTCGGTGGGAAGATGAGACGGCGTGGGTGAGGACTGGCCACCCACCCTCATATGCCGAGGACAAGAAAATTAAGTCGCTGACTATTCATATCAATGGCTGCCCAAGGGCTAGCCTAAGGGACTGCTCTTCTTCTTCTTCGTAATTTCTTACATTACACGATATTACAGTGGAGGAGACATCAGCTGTCCGTTAAGACCAGGGGTGGGCAACATACGGCCCGCGGGCTGGGTCCGGCCCCTGGGAACCTTTGATTTACACAGTATTAAATGCTAACATCATACCTTGCATACCTTGACATGTCTTTTTATATAAGAATTGTATTTGGCACTTGGGAAACTTTTATCAGTTTTACATATTTTAAAACTGAATAAACTGAAAACATTTTTCTCTTTTATTTCAGTGCAGAACTGTAGGTATTAGGGTAATTAGGTTTTCATCGTAAAATTGTCTTCATTTACTTTAACGGTTTTTCTGCAATAAATAGTTTGAATAAAATTAACTTTGTCTAATTTTCTGGGGCAAATTAATCTGCCAAAAATTATCCCTCGATTGGCATGCGGACCCTTAGCCGCCCTTAAAATTTCAGGGCAGCCCTCTGTTAAAAGAAGTGGCCCGTGCCTGGTTAAAACTATTATAAATCATTTTTGAATCATATGTGATTTAATGCCTAACATAGCATTCACATAAATTCAACAATAGGAGGCATCATCACACCTGTTCATAGAAGGTATCATCCCACCTGTCGTCTTTCTCACCGATCACAAAAAGGCCGACCATTATGACAAATATAAAGCTACTATAAAATTTTAATTACAATTGTAAAAAGCCAAATTAGAAATGCATTCTATCTAGATCACGTATTGCATGCCATGTATACGGTGCCCAGAGATCCTCGACCCACAGCGTAAGTAGGCTACCTGCGCTGCTATCACGGCAACAAAAAAATAGCGAGCGAAGTACGTATCAAATATAATTAATTATGTATATTAAATATTTGCGCTTGAATTTATTGGCTATTTATGGCTTTGTGTCTGCACGGCGTGCATTTAACGATCCGGTGACATTACTAAATAAAAAGTTATAGATAAATTCATTACCCGCATTAATAATCGTGAATAGGTTTTGTGCCCATCAATGCCGTTAGTAGGGGGATGGAGGATTTGAGAAGGGAGTGCTTTGTGACAATGGGCGAGGTCTTGTATTATGGTAGAAACTGTTTCTGACCTTTCTATTAGAAGCCTCATTGCCTTAGTCTGTTTCCTTCACATTTGCTTATGGCATGATCATAGTCTATCTGCATCTGTCCCATCTCTGTCTGGATGGCCTTTGTTTCTGTATCTGTCTCTGTCTCTCTCTGTCTCTGTCTCTGTGTCTGTCTATGTGTCTGTGTCTCTCTGTATCTGTCTCTCTGTCTCTCTCTCTCTGTCTGTCTCTGTCTGCAGCTGTCATCTCTGTCTCTGTCTCTCTCTGTGTCTGTCCATGTGTCTGTATGTATAGATCTATGTCTCTCTCTGTATCTGTCAATGTGTCTGTGTCTGTGTCTGTGTATCTGTCTCTCTCTGTGTCTCTCTCTGTCCCTGTGTCTGTCCATGTGTCTGTATCTGTCTCTCTGTCTCTGTCTCTCTGTCTCTCTATCTCTATCTCCTCATTCTTTGACTGCTTCTGTTCTTTGTCCCAGTTTGCACATTTTGATTTAACAGTTACGCTTGCGACGCTTTTTTATATAAAGTGTTTTCATGCTTAGTCTACATGAATTCATAGATACATACACACAAATGAACATGCGTACATATATACATATGTGCATAATTGCACACATAATTACATGCATACATATATAATTATACACAGATACATGAATACATACATACATACATATATAAATGCATACGTATTATATGCTTAAATGTATAAATGCATACATATCTATCTACACACACACACACACACACACACACACACACACACACACACACACACACACACACATATCTACACACACACACACACACACACACACACACAAATATATGCACATTCATGCGTGTATGCATATAATATAGAAAAAACAGTATTATCTTGCACGTTTTGAAACTGAGCGTTTTAAAAGGTGTGGTGACCGCATTTCCGTATACGTGTATCGGTCCGTGTGTGTGTCAATCTCTGTGTCCTATCACATGAAACCATCTGTTGCTCTGCAGCATCTCGCACAGCCAGACTTGGCCGATACCATGCAGGTGGCCGATTGCACATATATAATCAAATTATAATCACTCACAGATTAATCATTAATTAAATTTTTACCTTGAATTCAGACGATATTGCTCGATAGTTTAGTGGTTAGCGTGCTGGGCTGTCAATCGAGAGGCTCTGGCAGCGGAGCATTAGTGCTCCTTTAGGGAGAAATTGGGCTGACACTAGGAAACCGATTGTCTTATGGTAGACAACTTTGCTGCATATTATAATATTATTGATAGTTGGACTGAAGTGATTATGTACTGCTAGATTTGTTTTTGTGAAGAATTTGGTACTTGGTGTCAATAAAAGTGTTGAATTGAATTGAATTGAATCAATCGATAGGTCGGGAATTCAGATCCCCTACAGGGCAGAAATCGGGTTCGAGATGTCTGATACATCTGCATCCCTAGTCAACTCGGCTATAATGAGTACACTGACTGTACACTGTCGGTGGGAAGATGAGACGGCGAGGGAGAGGACTAACCACTCACCTTCAAATGATGAGGCTAAGAAAATGAAGTTGCCACAAAACTAGCTTAAGTGACAGTTCTTCTTTTAAGACGATATCACAATTTCCTAAGTAGACGATTACGAAAATCGCATATACACAATGAGTTGGAAAAAGAGAACTCTTTTAAAACTTCATAACTTCAAATGGCCCTCATTAAAATAAATTGCGATTAAATTTTTAATTAAATTTTAAAAACCAATTTAACCAGCATATTTTACGCATTAAGCTATACTGTGTGTCTAAAATGTCCCTCCCCTCAACTTCGACACAGGCAGTAGGCCTATAGGTCAGCACAGTGTTGTGAAAAATTTTGAGTACAAGTATAAATACTTGATCACAAAAGTATTTAAATTGCAAGTACTATTACACATCATATGAGTATTTTATATACAAACGTAATATACTCGTTTTGAAAAGTATTTTAAATACTAAGTACAAAATGCTTCAAGTTAAAGTTTACCCCAAATGATCTAACAAAATTAAATTGATAGGCTACTCATCTGTCTGAACAGCAATAAAACGTTTTTTCCTGGGAAGCATTCCTTAAAGATTGCTTAGGCATTGGTGTTCATCAGAGGTGCAAAAAACAAACTTTTTTCAAAATGAAAAGTTGTTTTTTTATGGTTTTTTGTTTCTTTGTTTTTTTGTTTTGAGATTTTCCTATTTCTGATCATACACCTCATTAAAATGGCATAATACCGTTCAAATTAATCATATGCATATAAATGAAATTACTAGAACATTAGAACCGTAGAATGCCATAAAACGAAGTCAACAAAGACCATACAACAATTGCCAAGAGAGTTGAAGAGACGCCATTTTTGGCATTTATAATGTCAAAATTTGTAAAAAAAAAAAAAAACCAAAATTTACGGTTTTTGGTTGTTTTGGTTTAAAACCAAGAAAACCAAAAACCAAAAAACCAAGCCCTTAAAAGCCCTGGTGTTCTTCATCAGTCCTCACATGACATAACATAAATGAAAATTTGTATAGCGCAACTTCAAGGAAAGACTCATCAGAAGCGCTCCAGACCAGAGAAGGGAACCCTCGATCAAACAGAATAGACCTCTGATTGGTGTGCACTGCGAGAGGCGCTATATAAATTGATAGATACAATACAATGCAATACTTCAGGCGCCTGCGGAACAGATAAGAATACAGGGCATTGTAATTTAAATACAAGCGAAATTAATAATTTAAAATACTTCCCATCACTGGGCGCGTACGTCACTAACTATTCATTCCACACCCGCCTAATATGTTGACGTAGCTTATCCAGGGTGAGAATTGCCAGGGATTGGGGGTTCTACCCCTATTATAGTCTTTCTTAGTACCCAATTGTTAAGTCTTCATTGCACACCAAAACTCCACATGGATCAAAGTCTGACCTCCCCCACCCCCATCAATTTTCTACAATTCTCACACTGATCTTATAGATTATTCGAATTCTTGTTACGTAGACTTTTTATTGCATTATTCACTAAATTTTATAGTTCACAGGATTTAGGTCTGGACTCGTAGAACAGTAGGCTACTGCTTTTACGTGGTACAAACAGTAGGCTACATCAGCGGTTTTCAAACTTTATTTTTATTGTACCCCCAGGTAAAAAAATCGAATTTTGGCGTACCCCCAACAAGGTCAGATCAAAAACAACATGCGAGCGTGAAGTCCCCTTGCAATTAACAGCTCCTTTTAATCATTGGAGCAAACCGGGTTTTAGTCCTAGGTAGAACATTTTAAAAGTATTATAATTTTAACTTAAGACGGTGTCATATCAACAAAAAGGACAAATAAAATCACTATTAGAAAGTGTTTATGTGAGCAGTGGGCTTGTTTTGACAAGCACGGATTTACAATAATTAAGCTTATCTGGTTTAATAATTGTCAGTTTCAAACGCAAATCTGGATCGAGTTCAAGCTTTGTTCTGTAAGCTTATTTGTTTTTGATCGCAAGCATAGCTGAAAAACCTCTTTCACACAGATATGACGTGCTGAAAGGAATCAAACATGTTCAAGTTCGGTCAGAAATTAATCCATATTCAGCTCTTCGATTCAGGGAAAAACCACATAACATGTCTTTCTTGAATTCGTTCTTCAATCCACCATCACATGATAGACTGATAGCCCGCCTTCCCCGGTACTATCACATCTCTACCTTTATGTTTAATGAACTTCATTGGCTCCCTCTGCATGCTCGCATACAATTTAAAATCCTCTCTCTGATCTTCAAAGCTCAGAGGGGTCTTGTCCCGCAATATCTGGTTGGCGTAATACTTCGGCCTCATTCAGCTTCCTCCCACCGTCCACTTCGTTCCTGCAATAGACTTGACCTCTGGGTTCCCCGTAGTAGAACTGCTATGGCTCAGGCTCGTTCCTTTGCTTCAATTGGTCCCTCTCTTTGGAATGCTCTTTCTCCTTCTGTTCGCTCTAAAATTCTCTCTGGCAGTCTCTCTTCTTCCTTCGCTTTTCTCAAAACCTGTTTATTTTCGCGGGGCTTAGCACACTGGGAGCGCTTCTGAACGGTTCACCCTACGAGAGGCGCTTTACAAATACTTAAATACGATACGATACGATGATAGTTCAACAAACTGGTCTCTTTCCTGGACTGAGAAATCAGCCGGCAACACTGTATACATCCGATGGCATAAACTCATAGAAATGTACAGAAAAATAAGCGAATGGTGGACGTATAATAGATAATGAAAGAAAGATGGACATGAAGTCCATAAACTTATATAAAATTTTATTTTTTTGAAAATTTTCACGTACCCCTTAGCGACACCTGGCGTACCCCCAGGGGTACGCGTACCACAGTTTGAAAACCTCTGGGCTACATTATCCTTATAAAAGCATGGTACAAGATTCATACATGTACACATAATTATATAAATTCATAATCTGTATTGTGAATAAATTCAGGGCCCAACCTTCGTTTGACCCCGTTAATTGAAATCCTGCACACACGCACACACACACGCAAACACACGCACACACACATGCGCAGGACTGCGATTAACCGGGGTCGTACATGAGCATGATCGCCAATAAAATCGTACGTTATCAGCCACACACACACATGCGCACTGTGCGGTGCTTGAGGATGACCAAAACATGAATATGGCTCAGTCCCGGTCCTTTACCTCAACTGGTCCCTCTCTTTGGAATGCGTTGTCTCCATCTACTCGCTCTCAAATTCTATCTGGTAACCCCTTCTCCTCCTTTGCCTGTCTCAAAACCTAATTCTTTCGTTGTGGTCTTGCGCACTGAGAGCGCCTCTGAACAGTTCACCCTACTAGAGGCGCTTTATAATTGTTTTAATACAATACAATACAATACAATACAATGGATAATGAATCTTGCATATGCATGATCCAAGATACATTATATGCATGAAGAAACATGCAAATGCATACCGAACCATATGTGTTTGTGTGTGTGTGTGTGTGTGTGTGTGTGTGTGTGTGTGTGTGTGTGTGTGTGTGTGTGTGTGTGTGTGTGTGTGTGTGTGTGTGTGTGTGTGTGTGTATGTATGCATGTATGTATAAGCACTTGCTATAGCGCCTCTTCAAGATTTCTACTCAGAGGCGCTCCCGACTACAGCGCGCACACTGAATCGGAGTTTCACTCCGAAGCGCATGAGCAATTGCGAGTGAAGGACTTGCCCAGGGTCCTTACGCGGCGGCTTGAGGTGGATTCGAACCCGCAACCCTCCGGCTGCAAGGCACCAAACATACCCCCTTGAGGTGGATTCGAACCCGCAACCTTCCGGCTGCAAGGCACCAAACATACCCCCTTGAGGTGGATTCGAACCCGCAACCCTCCGGCTGCAAGGCACCAAACATACCCCCTTGAGGTGGATTCGAACCCGCAACCCTCCGGCTGCAAGGCACCGAACATACTCCTACTCCACCACGCCCACGTGTGTGTGTGTGTGTGTGTGTGTGTGTGTGTGTGTGATGTAGGTGTATGTGCATACGTGTGCGTGTGTGCGTGTGTTGGCATGACCGTATACTATCAGCCTCACGTAGGCGCAGGCAAATACACGCGCTCAGATTAGAGTGAGCGATGTGGGCGATTACGTTGAAATGAAGCAGCAATTCCCTTTACAAATACTTCGACGTCGTTTTATAGCTCTATAATTATGTATGAATCGAACGAACTGCAGCAGTGACTACGTCCTCACCGTGCGTTGTATTGCCACGCAATGCACATCGGTTAAGCCAATCGATAGTAGAGCAATTACACGAATTAAAAACATCATTTCGTCTCCACCACAGTCCACATGCATCGTCTAATTTAGGCTAATTACAAACGCCGGCCAATTTTCCCGTCTGATTGACCCTGCTGGAAATTGTCCAGCATCGCCGGAAATGCCTCCAGCATTGGACTGCGATTAACTGGATCATACATATGCATGATTAACTGGATCATACATATGCATGATTAACTGCATCATACATATGCATGATTAACTGGCTCATACATATGCATGATTAACTGCATCATACATATGCATGATTAACTGGATCATACATATGCATGATTAACTGCATCATACATATGCATGATTAACTGGATCATACAATGTCATATGCATGATTAACTGGATCATACATATGCATGATTAACTGGTTCATACATATGCATGATCATTGATCACCCATAACGTAATTAATCGTAATCGTAAATACCAGATTCGAAAGCGCATCTCTAAAACTAAACGCAGGGCACAAGCTTATTTACGAGCGCTTCGTCGTGTCAGAAAGGTTGTCCACGGATGTCAAGTGGAGTCCGAGTCCGGCTGTCAGAGAGAGCAGGGAGAGAGGGGGCAGAGGAGCACATTGGAGGCGAAGAAACATACGTTATCAGCCACACACATGTGCACTGTGTAGGGTGCATGTGGATGACCAACAACATATATACATGCATATATATGCATATACATGTATATATATATGCATATATATGCATATATATACATGAACCACGATATATATACACGAACAATCAAACAACTGCATGACGCGCAATATTTATTATTACTATTAATTAAATTTGTAACGCGCGCGCCTATACCGAAATGTGAATCTGAGGGTTGGATGTTCAACCGCCAGAGGAAGATGCAGTTACATGTATAGGTATTCATGTGCTGGAAAGCCAATATAAGCCATGGAGAAATACTGAAATGGTGCATGACTAACAAAGCATAATGTATGCATGATCAGCAGTATCGGTGCATGATGTGATTAGTCTAGATTATATTAGAATCAGTGGCGGCGCCACGCGAGTGGGGATAGCAGGGGGCTTACGCGGCCCCTAACTGCGGCTCAGC
This sequence comes from Aporrectodea caliginosa, assembly GCA_020284085.1. Classification (NCBI taxonomy): domain Eukaryota; kingdom Metazoa; phylum Annelida; class Clitellata; order Crassiclitellata; family Lumbricidae; genus Aporrectodea; species Aporrectodea caliginosa. The sequence continues at coordinate 1,589,358 of JACEVL010000078.1, forward strand.
CCCTAAAAAGCTGGAAATCACTGCAAATCACAGGGAGGAGGGGACAAAAGGGAAGGGCTTGGAGCTTTAGCCAATTAGCCCCCCTCAAACCTGAAATCCTGGCGCCTCCACTGATCAGAATAAATTCACCATAAATATAGAAAATCATTCTTAAATATGCGTGATCCACCATGCATATGTATAAACTGTCAGAGAGCCTACATGTATATGTACTATCAGCCATATACACAACGATTAGTCATACCTACACACATATAGATATACCCTTGAAAATTCATTTGTATATGCATCATCAAGGGTACATATCCATGAAAAGTATGCAAGAAGATGGATAAATCATGCGTATACATAAGGCCACCTTATTAGTGTACGTATGCAAAATTTGTAGCTGTAGGGCTTGACAATTATCACTCAAACTGCATACTCGTGTGGTCCATTTTTTTGTATAGGACCCAAATGCATGAGTCCACGTCTATTTTTCGCTGTACCTACTATAATGTAATCGGAAATTAAAATGGTGCTACTTCTAGGAATCACAATTCGTGACAAGTGGATATAAGATGAAGATGAAGCTGCAACCAGCGCAGTTTTCATCACCTAAAACCATAGCCCTACGCTCTACGCCATTATTTCTCGAACTCCGTTACATGGAACCAAGATGATGATGATGATGAAAATAATAATAAATAATAATAATAATAATAATAATAATAATAATAATAATAATAATAATAATAATAATAATAATAATAATAATAATAATAATAATAATAATAATAATAATATTTCTTTATTGAAACAATCCGGTTGACAAACCGCAACCGGTTACAGTGTACAGTTATGCAATTGAAACAATTCACAAGAACACAAATGACAGAAGACATAAATCTTAAAACTACCAACAGAACAGACAGCCTGCAATACACGTCGCTAATAGCAGCCTACAAAGCATGTCCGCCTACGGAACTCGATCTCGGTACGTCTCGCTCTCTATGCCAGTGTGTTATCCAATGCGCTATAATAATAATAATAATTAGAACAACAATTTCTATTGCGCCGTAACACAGCCATGCCCTTACAAGGACGCCTACACAAAAACCACGACGTCAAGCAGAGTTGACGTCGACCTTCTCCTTTTTCCAGGCTTGGGACTGGCACTATCAGAGTACGTGCAGCGGTGGTACCGGTGGCGGCGGTGGTGGTGTCGGAAACGGTTACCGCGAACGGAAGAGGTATCGTCGAGTTGGTTGCTGGTCGGCGGAGATTTCAATATCACGTCGGCGCGCGGTCGGTCGGTCGGTTGGAACACCGTGGGCCGCGCCGGTGGCTGTGCGGCGTCGGCGGCGGCAGCATCCGCCATGGGCTGTTGAGTCAATTACGTGACTGAGCTTCTCAATTACAGAGTCGATTTGGGATGTCGCTCGGGTCGGAGACGGGACAATTGCCAGTCATTGCATTCTCATCGCCCGTCCGACTGACCCAGACGTTTGTCATGTCCGTCTTACCATCGCTCACTTCAATTTCGAAAGGCAATTTCATGCACGACAGGAAGTTAATTGGGTGCCAGCCTATATAAGTCCTTTGAATTTGCCCCCATAACTTATACCGGCTGTAGTTCGATGTACAGCGCATCACGCACAAGCAAACACACACACACACACACACACACACACACACACACACACACACACACACACACACACACACACACACACACACACACACTACACACACACAGACACACGGACACGGACACACGCCTCTCGGATCCGTTCTAGTCAAAACAATACCGTCATGATGTTATCGGCGACGATGATAGTCGCAGTTTCTAATATATTTATTTCCCAGTTGTCAGCAAATCATTTTTCGTATCATATTGCCCGCCCGTCTCCAGGGTCTGCCTGATGGACAGACTGCCCAGAACGATGGCTAATTTGATGTCTAGACACGCAGAAGATTTGTAGAAATGAAAACTATAAGAAGAGAAACTAAATCTATAATACAGATCAAAATTCTCATTTATTCCATCCTTCATTCGTTTTGTCATTTATTTGTTCATTTATCTGTGCAGTCAGTCAGGCTGTCAGTCAGTCAGTCAATCAGTCAGTCAGTCAGTCAGTCAGTCAGTCAGTCAGTCAGTCAGTCAGTCAGTCAGTCAGTCAGTCAGTCAGTCAGTCAGTCAGTCAGTCAGTTCAGTCAGTCCTCAGCCTGCCAGCAGCTATAGGTAGCCATCTAGTCATTGGACAGACCATTCGATCATTCAGTCATTCATTCATTCATTCATTCATTCATTCATTCATTCATTCATTCATTCAGTCAGTCGGTCGGTCAGTCGGTCGGTCGGTCGGTCAGTCAGTCGGTCAGTCGGTCAGTCGGTCAGTCGGTCAGTCAGTCAGTAGGCCAATCGGCTAGTCGGTCAAGGTTTTGGATCCAATGTTTAACGACAGCTTATTGCAACAAAGGCCGTTGACGTCTACAGAAATTATATTTGAACAGTTTCACCGTTCCTGTGGCATAGTTTGGCTGGTCAGTTGCTGCTTAATGATACTGTTTTATAACAAAGATGATTAGCGTCGCCCTCCTACTTTATCCAGGTTTGGGACTGGCACTACCAGAGTACGAGTAGTGGCGGAGTCCATAGTTTGGCCTGACTGAGGAGCTATATAATTATAAGCTTTGACCGTTGTGGAAATGCACTTTCGACCATGCGTGCATGCATAAGGCAAAGGATTCCTGTTGCATGTTTAGCTTTTAAACCTATGGTACTTTTGAGAACGTTAATTACTTAGTTCTACTAGTTTTGATTCGTTATTTTCAAAACCGTTAATTAATTTACTGTGTTAGTCCTTATAACCTCTATACAAATTGGTTGGCGCCGCCAAACGAACATGATAGTAATAATATTCAGTTTCGATATCTTTTGGCTGCGACCTTATCTTACTCTTCTTTACCCTAATATACATAGCACAAAATCCTCTAGGTTAACTCCACCACTGCTCGCTTTCTGACAGTGCCAGTCCCAAGCCTGGATGAAGGAGGAGGGCGACGCTAATGACCAATTGTAAAGCATGTTTGAGTAATGCCTGCTAGTAATAGGGCGACCCTGTTAGCGGAACCTGTTGTTCCTTTGGGTCTTCCCATTGTCACTGGATTGTCTTGCCTGTCTAATTGCTGATTGTGAATTGTTTGGTGAACAATAAAGTATTCATTGATTGATTGATTGATTGATCTTTGTTATCACACAGTGTCGTTAAACTGAAACTACTAGTGCCTCTAGGATAGTTACCTTACAGGGGCGCTATAAAAATGTTCTTAGCGATTTAAAGAACAAATGAATCGTCTTATTTAACGCATTTAACATAAAAGTATTGTTTAAAATAATTATGTGATCGGCTTTTGTTTCCATTCCAAACCGTTGGGCCAGATGTACCGAATGTTCTTCTACGCATCGCAGCTACTGTAGCCTTTCCAGACCGCTCTCAGTTGTGGTCTTTCCCGAAAGCAATCGAGACCTATTGCAGGAACTGAATCTTGGTTGGGGGCTTTGGCTAATAATAATAATAATAATAATAATAATAATAATAATAATAATAATAATAATAATAATAATAATAATAATAATAATAATAATAATAATAATAATAATAATAATAATAATAATAATAATAATAATAATAATAATAATAGTAATAATAATAATAATGATAATAATAATAATAATAATAATAATAATAATAATAATAATAATAATAATAATAATAATAATAATAATAATAAGACGATTTCTATAGCCCCGTAGCACACCCCCGAGGCCGAAGGAAAGGGCGCTGTAATGAGTTAACAATCATATGATTGTCTAAATAGATAGGTTTTTAGCTTTGATTTAAATGTCTCCAGAGATGGCGCATTCTTCACATGGTCTGGAAGACTGTTCCATGCAGTAGGTCCTGCGACAGAGAAGGAACAGTCGCCAAACCTCGTAGAAGACCGCGGGACCTGTAGCAGATTTTTTTATGAGGATCGTAGCCGACTTCTGTTCCGGTTTCTTCTGCCCGAATGCAGAAGTCTGAGATGTAGGCTAAGTACTGTGGCGCCATTCCGTGAAGACACTTGCAAACTAGTGGCGCCACCATGAAGATAATCCTCTTGCAAATGGGCAGCCAGTAGAGTTCTATAGAGGTACAGAGGTGGTATGGCCAAAGCCCTGTAATAAACCTGGCTGCAGCGTTCTGAACACTGCGGCTTCTTGAGCAGCCCTGCGCTCACTCCGTATAGGATGCTGTTGCAGCAGTTCACTTCACTCAACTATTGCTATAGGAGAGTGAGCCAGACTCTTTCTTGAGTCGAGTGACAGCGATGTTCGTTGCTGTCTGCGCTGGCGCAGTTCAAAGTATTATTTCTTGCAGCGATTAGACACACATGGGCGTATTTAGGGGTGGTTTTACGGGTTCAACCCTCCCCAAATAAATTTCCCAACATTTGTTATATGCTTTTACATGCAAAATACAAGAAAACCTGGACTTTTGCGACGATTTTCAATGGAACCCCCTCCCCCGAAATCTTAAAACCCCTCCGAATTTTTTTGGCTACGCCCGTGTAGACACATGTCCTTTCATTGTAACACGTCGACCATTCATTGCGACCAACTGGTCGGACAAATGCGAAGGAGAGCTGTTTCGGTAGACTGATGTCGTCTATACGCAGACTGAAGACACGACATCAGGATTTCTGTCTTAAAATCGTCGACGCGTGACTCAGAAACTATGTTCAAAGTAACAACAAAGCTCGATGTTTATGCGACACCTAGCGAGTCTTAAAATAACGTTGCAACAAAATTGGTAGACCATGTAGGCCTACGGTTGCAGATCTGAAATAGAGCTTACCATCTCGGAGGCTGGGATTTAGTACAAACGTCACTATTAAAAAAAGATATTTAAAGATTTCTATCCGTCTAAAGTTGGATATAGAATAAATAAACTAATAGTACAGCAGATAATTTCGCTACGACGCTAGTATAGTCACCTTTTACCTTAAGCAACACTAGGATCAAAAGTCCATTGTCTTTCAAGCATCATCATCACCACCACCACGACGTGTATAATATATCTCATTGGTCTTAGCCAACCCAGACGTTAACAATTCTCCGGAGCCATTTTAGATCCCGAGGGATCGTATGTAACTAGGAGGAAAAAATATTAGTATCATTAAAATTGGTGTCATAATTTTAATTAAGGTAATTTGACATGTTGACGTAAAGTTCCCCAGGACTGTAAACCAAATTGTAAACTGACTGTCATCTTGAGTTACTTATTATTACTCAAATAGGCCCCTGTCTAGCGGGACTCGTCCCTTTGGGTGTGCATATTGCTCCCTTAATGTATTCACGCAAACCTACCATATAATTTTGTTGGCAAACTTATTCACTAAGTCACTTACTGATGTATCTATTTAGGGGCCTATTACATTTACATTATATTAGTTACATTTTCTGTGCAATGAATGTCTATATGTTGGGAACAATAAAATTGTCTTATGTCTGATAAATAATGATGAACTCTTTGGAAAAATTGACTTAATTGAAAATAAGTTTGATTCGAACATCGTTAGACAATTGACTAAGCATGCTAATGAAAAGATAATCGTATCTCAGCTGGAAAGATGCAGAACATAAGAGATTACCAGAGAATAACAGAGCAATTTGATCACACCAGCTTATAATTATATCGACGAAAGCAAATTTAAATTACAACTTGTAATATTGCACGCTTATGGCACACTATATTAGTATAGCCAAACAATGCAAGATGCCAATACTTTGCAAAGGGTGTTTGAAAAATTAATGTCTAAGTCTAAGACAAGGGTGCGTTAATGTCTCTGCGGTGTTAATTAAAACGCAGATAGTAGGTACTAGGTATGGCTGAATATGGAATTATTAATAGGCTAATTAAGTTGCTATGGTAGCTAATTAAGCTGAATTTCAGTTTTTCAGCTTCCTTTAAATCCTAGGAATTAAACTTCATACATACATACATACATACATACATACATACATACATACATACATACATACATACATACATACATACATACATACATACATACATACATACATACATACATACATGATTATACATACATAGTTGCAAGGGTAGCATATTTTTAGCTGAGTTTAAGTTTTTTAAAGTTTTCTTTAGAATCCTGGTTCACGTCGGCGTGTCGTGCAACGCTTCCCGGTCGGGTCGGTTTATCAGAGATTAATTTCTCGGATCTTTACTGCTTGGGTGGCTCGGTCGCAATATAAACGTGCTGTACAATGGAACACACAATACAACACATCACAATAGAACTGGGGCGCGGTGGTTTAGGGGTATGTTCGGTGCCTTGCAGCTGGAGGGTTGCGGGTTCGAATCCACCTCAACGTCGCCGCGTAGGGACCCTGGGCAAGTCCTTCACTCGCAATTGCTCATGCGCTTCGGTGTGAAACTCCGATTCAGCGTCCGCGCAGTAGTCGGGAGTGCCTCTGAATAGGCAATCTGGTAGGGGCGCTATAACAAGTGTTCAAATACAATACAATACAATACAATACATACATACATAAATGTAAATTGCTAACTACAGCAGTTAACTAGTGCCCACCACCGGCAGTTAAGTGTTACCTATAAGAAACGACGTTTAAACCTTTTATTCCGTTTAGAGTTTTTGCCTATTATTTGGAAATTATCCTATCAGTTTATTTTCGATAAATCTAAGAAAAGCTTGTCCGTCCTCTGCACAGGAGTGACAGTAATTTCATATTATAAATGTAAATGTACACTTTTTCTACAGCGACTGTATGGTATCGACCATGCTCATTTTGCACAGAGTTGATCGGGTGAGATCCATTACTACCGCTCCAGCCCGTTTCAACGGTATAGCCACGCCATTCAAGTCTGTCCTTCAGCTAAAAAAGGATCATAGGTCATCTACCCATTTCCAATCACAGACAGGGTCTTTACACCTCAATCGAGACGATTGAGGTGTAACCAAACTTTCGTTATATATTTCATCGTCATCCTCTCTGCCAGTGGCGTAACGAAGGGGGGCAGACGGGGGGCAGCCGCCCCGGACGCAGCACGAAAGGGGCGCAAAATTAGCTTTCAGTGGTATACACAGTACTGTGACAAGAACGATTAAAAGTCAACAAGAAGATTAAAAGGGGGCGCAGTCATCAACCCTTGCCCCCGAGCGCTGAAACCCTTCGTTATGCCATTGCCTCCTGCATCTCCTTTTGTCTTAACTTTTGCTTGCCAACTTCCAGTTCATTAAGTGTCCTTTTCATTCTCTGCACCTAAACCCAGCTAGTTTCTCCACTAGCTTCATCCGCGACTGAGATGCCTTGGGGGTCGAACCGTCACCCTTCGCACTCTCTGTCGGATATCCACTGCCTCGGATATGTTATTAGACGTCAGGGCCCACCTCCATCCGGCCGCCAGGGATCTACTCAGCTGCACTTGATCGCGTCCGTACGCGGGATCGTCAGCCACATTGACCGTCTCATCCGGATCGACCGAGTGGTCGTACAGCTCCACGGCATGCACGATCCGTAAGCGGGAACCACGGAGCGAGTCCCCGATATGGTGCTTAGTTCTCCGGATCCACTCCGTGTACCGGTAGCGATCCGTGCGGATCGAGTATCCCATGACGGAGAAACCGCGGCGCGGATACTGCGAGAAAGCGAATTCCTTCCGGCGCTGGATACGCGGGCGTCCTGCCTGGGACAGGGACCCGGTGGCACGGTCGTCTCCCGTCATCAGATCCACGAGGCTGGAACCCTCAGTGCAGAGGGCCACGTCCGCCGAGTTCTCTGGACAGACGGGAAGCGACGGGAAGCCAGTGGCCTCGACCAGAGTGGGGAAGATGTCGACGAATTCCACCGGTCGGTCGTGGATCAGACCACCGTCCGTCAGACCAGGGACTCGGAACATCAGAGGCGCTCGAGTCGACAGTTCGAAGTTCGTGTGCTTACCCCAGAGGTTTCCCTCTCCCAAGTGCCAGCCGTGGTCTCCGAGGAGGGCTACGACCGTGTTGTTGGCCAGACCCTGGGCCTCCAGCTGCCAAAGGACTCGTCCGATGAGATCATCGATGTAGCTGACGGCGGAGTAGTACGCGCGGCGCAGGTCACGTGTCACGTTCACCGGAAGTGATTCGTCGATCTCGTCGCGAATGTTGAGTCCGGCGATATCCGGGTACTTGCGGATCTCCCAGTTCTTCCAGGCAATGTCCGGCATCTTCGCCGGAACGGTGGAACGCCGTGGGAGAGGGACGTCGTCCGGAGGATAGAGATCGAGGTACTGCTGAGGAAAGACGAAGGGAAGGTGGGGCTTGTAGAAACCAACCGCCATAAAGAACTGCTCCTAACACGTCAACATAAATTCACTTCAGCCTTAATATTTAATATCAATATTCTTAAATTAGCACTGAATAACAATTAATCATAACACGGTCGCATAAAATTCCGCCATGTGCACCCGTGTAGATCTACCCGAGTGGTGCCAATACCAAGTCTGGATAACGGAGGAGGGTGCCGCTAATCATCTTCGCAATGACATCGTACCGTTGAACAGAACCATGTGCACTAGTTCTCACATATCATAGCCTATCCAGTGACATTCACGTATTCGCCGATCATATGACATAATTATGCTCATAATAAATATAAAATAACAAATCAGCATTACATAATCACACGACACGTGCAATACCAATAGGGCTAATATCAGCGTCAATTGGTAATTTAAGTATATCATAATGTTACTTAATGTCATGCCATGCTATGTCATACTTTAATGTAATGTTACATTATCGCGTAGGGACCCTGTGCAAGTCCTTCACTCGCAATTGTTCATGCGCTTCGGCGTGAAACTCCGATTCAGTGTCCGCGCTGTAGTCGGGAGCGCCTCTGCGTAGAAATCTTGAAGGGGCGCTATATAAATATCCGAAATGAATGAATGAATGAATGTCATGTTATGCTATGTCATATTATGTTAATACGTAGTGTTATACTGTGTTGAGTTGCTGTACTATATAGTGCACTTGATTTACTACGTTGTACATGTATTCAAATTCACATTGAATCGCATTCTAAATGCACCTGAGTTCTATAGCGTTCCCCTTGTATTGCAATTAATAAGTTAAGTCTACCTGTCCACGGCGGGCTTTATCAGCAACCTGTCCCAGCAACTCGACGGCCTTATCCGCTACGTAATCATCAGGAAGTGGCTGTCTCATTCTCTCGCTAGGTGTCACTGGTCTCCAGCTTTTTGACCGCTCGTAGTAGTGCAGCTTGGACTCCTTCGGAACGCTGTAGTAGTCATCAGACCATGACGGTGGATCATCCTGGTTCGATCCGGATCCATGGTGGAAGATCTTTCCGATACCTATGGATCGATAACCGTGCTTTTTGAAGAATTGGGGTATCGTGATGAAGTCCCCGGCCACGTGTCGCCAGTAGGTGTCTTCGATGGTGTAGATGTGAGTCGTGTCCGGGCGACGACTGGTCAGCAGGGAGACCCGACTCGGGGCACAGATGGCCTGCTGGACGTAGGCGTTCCTCAGAAGGAGAGAGCGCGACGCCAGGGCGTTCATCGACGGGGTTCGAATCCGGGAGAAGACGGAGTTGGGGCGGCGGACGTCGTAGTAGGCGCCCAGTTCCGGACGCAGGTCGTCAATCATGATCATTAAAACATTGGGACGGGTGGTTCTTGGGCCACTCCTACTCGGGCTTCTCGGTACTTCAGGTGCCTTCGCAGGGACGGTGTACATGAGCCAGGCAGCCACGAAGACGTACAGGCAGAAAGAGGTTGGTGACGACATAGATGCAATGTTGTTCTTTGTCTAGGAGGATGTATTTATTGAGTCTTTGACGACATGACAATAGACGCTGAAGCAGGTAGGTAGCTCCGTTTGTTATTGTTGACCTTGCACTGGATTATCCCTTTCAGCATCTCTGGAAGGCCAAAAAAGAAAACATTAACATTTATAGAAATTTGTAGACATAAATTTGGTATACATACACAGGATAAGAATTAGATAAGAATGTTCTTTAAGTGACCAATTGCTATCCGCATTGAGCTAATCAAGACAGTCTAGTACTCTAAAAATCCTACATATGATCCTAAATCCGATGCATACATGCACACAGGCAGACATTCATACATAGTTTACATACATACATATATACATGCATACATAAATACGTAGCCTACATACATACATACATATATACATACATACATACATACATACATACATACACACATACACACATACATACATAAAATACATACATACATGCATACATACATACATACATACATACATACATACATGCATACATACATACATACATACATACATACATACATACATACATACATGCATACATGCATACATACATACATACATACATACATACATACATACATACATACATACATACATACATACATACATACATACATACATACATACATACATACATGCATACATACATACATACATACATACATACATACATACATACATACATACATACATACATACATACATACATACATACATACATACACACACATACATAAATACATACATACACAGCAACATTCTACGCTTCATACTGAGTTGCATAATTTCCAGCTACATTTTCTATTCCACTGCTCCTATCCGTTTCAAAGATGCACACGAATCCCGCTTTCTATCAAGTCGTTTATCTATCCGTGTACCTGACTTCTCTGATGCTTGAAGCTCTCTTACTAAGAGCACGCACCACAGACGTTGTAGCATCCCCCCTCACCATTCATCCACCCAGCCCTTCATTGTTCTGCCAAACACGCACTTAATTAAATGCAGGCCTTCAATGTACGTCGTTCAAAGCTAAATCTGCGATATAACTAACGATTCAACAGCACGAATTGAAAGAAATTTCCGGCCGTTGGGTTCGGCCGAGGCATAAAATGCGATGCAGTCGACGTGGAGCCAAAGGGAACGTATCGTCGCTGATTGGATATATTCTGCTTCTAATTAGCGGTGCCGGAGAAATCTACCTGAGCGTTCTTCGTCGGCGGTGCTTTGATGAAAGGGCCTTGGTGGCCCTCTGCTGTGGCTAACGGACCAGCAGAGGCAGCCATGCACGTAGTCTGGCAACCTTTATCTGCTCACAACTCCTGAGTTTGTTAGAGCGCTCTCGACCTCAGAACTAAGTCAGATATGCAAGCAGACATGACGGTATGTAGACAGGCGTGCAGACAGACTCTTGAATTCAAGGACAGGCATTTAGGCCGATGCGCGGGAAGAAACAAAAACATAAATATGAATAGCTTTTAATGACTGACTGACCGACCGACTTACTGACTGATTGAGTAACTGAATAGCTGGCTGGCTGACTAACTAACTGAATAGCTTGCTTACTGACTGAATGGCTAATTGATTGACTGACTACTTGAATAGCTGGTTGGCTGACTGACTGACTGACTGACTGACTGACTGACTGACTGACTGACTGACTAGCTCAATGGCTAGTTGACTGACTGACTGAGGGACTAACTAACTGAATGGTTCGCTGACTGACTGACGGAATGGCTAGTTGACTGACTGACTGACTGACTGACTGAATAGCTGGCTGGCTGGCTGACTGACTAATTGAATAGCTAAGAACTGACTTACTGGTTGACTAACTGATTAGCTGGTTGACTGTCTGACTGACTATCTGAATGACTGACTGACTGATTTGCTGACTGTCTAACTGCATGATTGTCTAACTGAATGATTGACTGATTCACTGACAGACAGATTGACTGACTGACTGACTGAATGATACCGAGAAGCAGTCAGTCAGAGATGAGGCACACCACGCTAATCCCAACTAACAACTAACAATTAATTTAACCCTGTGAGTTATTTGATTTAGCTACCGCCTCATAAGAGTCTCGTAATTCTGAAGCGCGATCGCAGTCGACTTTTGCGTCTCATCAATCTGATCACCTATTAAGTCTAAGTAGTAGTCCACAAGTGTACTGCACACATGCGTAGGGCTGATGTCAGCCTAATCAGAACTTGATCATATCAAAGTTATCATAACACTAGACGCGTACAAGGATACAAGGTCCACGCATCAAAGAAAACAAAGAACCCAGATAATACATATGTATATAATATATATATATAATATACATATATATATATATTATATATATGTATATAATATAATATATATAATATATACATATATATTATATATTACATATAATATGTGTATATATTATATATAATGTGTGTATTATATATATAGTATACGATTAAAATATATATATATATATATATATATATATATATAATACACATTATATATATATATATATATATATATATATATATATATATATATATTTAATCGTATACTATGTATATGCGATTTTATAATGGCCTAAGGTGTATTATTATACGTCTTTGTTCTGTGGCTATGATTTCTAAGAATTCTTAGTGACTGGTTTCATGTCGCACTCAAGTAATGGTTGCTATGGCGACCGATGATTAAAGACGTCGTTTCCGCGTCCATGGCAACCGCCTTGGGCTTGTCTTTTGATCAGACCGAATATTATTGCCGGAATCATTTTTCATTCAAATTGGCAAATCGTGACGACTCTTTCAATTGGCACGGGTCTGGCTATGACTGATTTCTATGGCACTGATACATCTAGCACTGATTCATCTTGCATTGGTTAGTCTGGCTCTGTTTCATCATCCAACATTGTATCATCTAGCCCTGATTCATCCAGCACTGATTGTTTAGCACTGGTGTATCTAGCTCTGTTTCATCATCCAGCACTGATTCATCTAGTACTGATTCATCTGGTACTTATTTGTCATTGATTCATTGATTCATTGAATAATAATAATAATAATAATAATAATAATAATAATAATAATAATAATAATAATAATAATAATAATAATAATAATAATAATAATAATAATAATAATAATAATAATAATAATAATAATAGTAATAACAATAACAATAATAACAACAATAACAATAACGATAATAATAATAATAATAATAATAATAATAATAATAATAATAATAATAATAATAATAATAATAATAATAATAATAATAATAATAATATGCCGCCTCATAATCCACAGATTTCGTCCCTATTGCAGTCGAAACTGCAGGAAGCTGGCACACAGAATCACTGCAGTTTGTTCAAGAACTAGGACGCAAGATCTCAGCAGCGACAGGCGACCAGCGTGAGACCAGTCATCTTCTACAACGCTTATCAGTCGCCCTACAAATCGGAAACTGTCTATCTGTTTTAGGCACCACAGATTGCAACAACAGTAGCCCAGGACTGAACGACGGCTTATAAAAATATTGAAAACAGTTACTTTTAATCAGTCTGTACATTTGTTTGTTTGCTTTATGAAGAAATAAATTTGTCTTATAATAAAAAAATAAAAATAATAATAAATAAATAATAATAATAATAATAATAATAATAATAATAATATCTTCCTTTCTCCGGATAATAGTTTTGATAGCCTGAGGGATTAGTACTACCTCGGGTAAAAAAAATAATAATAATAATAATAATAATAATAATAATAATAATAATAATAATAATAATAATAATAATAATGGTGCAGTTGCTGCTGATGATGATAGTCTCGAAGAATGAAACTATATAGATAAACAGCACATGTCAGAGAACAAGACTCAAGAGTCGGCATGCATCTTGGACTGTGAGTTTGGTTCATCAGATCTGTCTGTATCCTATGAGCGCCGCAGTGTAGATCTAGTTGCGCTGAGCTTGATTCGAGACAGATCTTAACGTGGCGTCCCACATCTTAGCGACCCGCATGCTTCTCAGATAAGACGGTGGCAGGCGTCCACTTGGACGGTCATTGCTGGCTCCTTAGGAATTCCCCCCGCAATCAAGGTCAATCCCAATATCAAAAGAAGACCCAGAAAATAATATCTAGGTCTGCACTTAAGAAATACAGTAGGGCCTATATATTTAAAGTAAGCTATATTCTAAAGGTTCGTCTGTTTTAAATATATAGTGTATGTTTCACGTATATGGTGACCCATATCCAAAATATAGGTCATTTCAATGTATTGTCTATCGTAGATGTATACATAACAGGACGATGTTCTGTGTTCGTTTAAGTCGCTTTTACATTCTGAGGTGTAAGTTGTACTTTTCAAAGATTCTTACGCGTATGAGGGCACAAAGTGACATTTGTACTTCTCCAGATGTTTAATTATCTTATTATGAGTTTCTAAGATTTCTAATGACAATTTTAGTGTCTACAATTTTTGTCATTTTCATTACCTTTGTCTGGTATCCGGAATAAATAACGATTTAACTGTAGTCAATTAATGATAAGTTTTAGTTAAGGGCAGGTTTTTAAATTTCCAGTTTTATTCATGACCTTTTAACTTTAATTAACTCTACAGGCTTTATATGAAATCTTCGCTGTTTGTGGGCCATCTCAGTGGGTTTCCCCAGTGAAATAAGGCAGACACAGATTACACCTATTTCATTGTTATTATTAGGCCTACTATTATTATTTTTTACCCGAGGTAAATATGATCCCTCCGGTGAAAAAAAAATTGTCCGGAGACAGAAAAAATGGGCATCTGGAAGGGCTACGTCTCCTTTTAATTACAGGTTTTAGTAAAGTTTAAGTTATTATTATTTTTTACCCGAGGTATCAAGGATCCCTCAGGATTTAGGAAAAATTGTAATAAGGAGCAGGAAATTTGTTATTATTATTATTAGTATTATTATTATTATTATTATTATTATTATTATTATTATTATTATTATTATTTTTTTATTTTTATGCCCCGAGGTATACATGATCCCTCAGGGACTTAATATTAATTAAGAACAATAAATAATAATAATAATTATTATTATTATTATTAATTATCTATTTAATTAATTAATTAATCAATTAATTACTTTTATATCGCAGGCGTATAATGCACAAGGATTTGACCGATGACGCACCAGAGCTAGGTCGCAATCAGGTCAACATCCAGAAGATCAGTCCGTTGCGAAAGAGAAAACAGCCACCTATATAGTTGATAAGCAATCAGAAACAGATAAGTTACAAGTTGAAAACGAAATGGCACAAGCGACTGAGCAGAACTAGCAGAAACAGAGTGGAATTCCAGAATTAGGGTGCAACAACCGACAAACCTCGTTCATCCAGTTCTAGGTTTATGCAGGGTGAGAATTGCCGAGGGGGTTGGGGGTTCAACCCCCTAGTCTTTCTTAGGGTCCCGTAGTAAAGTCTACATTCCACACCCAAACTGCACATAAATCAACGTCTAACCCCCCTCCCCAGTTATTTTTTTACAATTCCCATACTGGGTTTTATGTGTGCCCCAAAATAGGCAATCAGCTGACCTTGTTGAGCCACAATGACTTTACTGAGGAATGAGAACTGACTTTAAATACTGTGACTGACCGGATTTCAGTGTTTTAGAAACCATGAGCCTCAATTTGAAAGAGATTACCCAAATGGAGAGGTACAAAGGGTGAACAGCAGAGGGGGCGATTTACAACTACAAAGTCCTTTGCTTCTTCGGATGCTATAGTGCAGGGGTGGGCAACATACGACCCGCGGGCCGGGTCCGACCCCTGGGGACCTCTGAATAGGCCTCTGACATATCTTTTCTATAAGAATTAAACTTGGCACTTGGGAATCTTTTATCCGTTTCACGTATATTTTAAACTGAAAAAACTGAAAACATTTCTGTCTTTTATTGTAGTGTATAGGATCGTAGGTGTTAGGATAATTATGTTTCATCATAAAATTGTCTTCATTTACTGTAACGGTTTTTCTGAAATATTTAGTTTGAATAAAATTAATTCTGTCTAATTTTCTGGGGCAAGTGAATCTGCAAAAATTAGCCCGTAATTGGCATACTGCTCCTTAGCTGCCGTTAAAGTCTCAGGGCGGCCCTCTGTTATAAGAAGAAGTTCCCCATGCCAGCTATAGTGCGTGTGCGGGGTCATAGTAAGATGTGACCCGGCTGAGAGCAGTAACAGAAAGTTCGACCAGACGGTAAAGAAATAAAAATGAAATGAAATGCTGCTGGTAGGTCAAGGAGAAAGAGAGCTGAAGTCGCCTTGCTGTTTTCAAAGGACAGATTTTATAGACGTTGAAAGCACACATAACGGTATACAAGAAGAGTGCAAGCGAAATTAACAAGTGAAAACTGTTAGAGATCCTTTGGGAATTCACTCCAAAGAGCAGGTGCAGCATAAACTAAGGAGCAGTTGCAGAATGCCAGAGAGGAGGAGATTGGTGGCTGAAATAGTGAAAGATATGACGATTTGCGAGTGGACCTGGGCGATTGGATGGTGAACGGGAACCGTCCAATACACGAGAAGGATCGATGTGAGGGAACGCGGAACTAACAGGTCTCCACGAGCTGCAGAGCGCAGTGTTCGCGACCTGGATGGATCGATAAATGAACAGAGAGCTCCCTTATTTATTCCAGGACCGAACAGATAATCGATTCTCGGAGCAGGATTTTGAATATAATTTGATCCTCAACCGAAACTTTCCGAAAGCTCTCGCAGTGTCCTCACATGGAGTTTTGAAACATGCGAGATGCTGACTTTCTTTTCTCATCTGTGCTTCACAACCCCAGCCATGTTCGGCAGATTGGCCACGGACGCAGTTAAGGACGGACTGAAGGTAACGATATCTGACCTTCGACCTGCAAGGACAGCGTTGCAAAGTCCAAGCGCGATGTGATGAAGGAGTTAACAAGGGTCACAGCAGGGTCATGTATAAAATTCCGCCGAACGATACTGACCTGGCGAAGAGAGAGAGAGAGAGAGAGAGAGAGAGAGAGAGAGAGAGAGAGAGAGAGAGAGAGAGAGAGAGAGAGAGAGAGACAGAGACAGAGACAGAGACAGAGACAGAGACAGAGACAGAGACAGAGGCAGAGACAGAGACAGAAACAGAGACAAAGACAGACAGACAGAGACAGAGACATACAGAGACAGAGAGAGTGACAGAGAGAGTGACAGAGAGAGTGACAGAGAGTTGACGTAGTTCACCATGGATAGATCCTAGTCGAAGAGGACTCCAATGTCTCGGACGATGTGTTGTAGATCCCAGGCCGCTACCATCTCCCTGTCCATCGTTCGCTCTCGTCTGCCGTTCACTTAGCCAAAACGAACTGCGTCTTATAAGACGGATTCAAACTCAGCTGATTTGAAGACATCCAGTTTTGTACTTCGGCCACAGTTCCTCAAATTTCAGTCAGGCAGTTGAATGCATTTGAAGGCTGGCATGATTTGTACAACTGAATGTCATCAGTATGTTGGTAAACCCGTGATCCGAGAGTACCGAGACACGTTATGATATTGGTCAGGTCGGCTGTCTACAGGGAATAAAGATGCGGACCAAGAACTGAACCCTGTGGAACTCCGAATGGAACTTGAGCCCATACCGATGTGCCTGATCCAATTGTCACCATCATAGTCCAAGAGTTAGATTAGATCATGTTTAGATTAGGAGTAGACTAAGATTAGATTAAGACTATATTCAGATTATATTAGGATTATAATTATTAGGATTATATTAGGATTATATTAGGATTATGTTAATATTATAATAGGGTTATAATAGGATCATATTAGGATCATAGTAGGATCATAGTAGGATTATAATAGGATTATAGTAGGATTATAGTAGGATTACAATAGGATTATAATAGGAAACGAAAATGATTAGATTAAGGTTATATAAAGATTATATTAGTATTATAATTAGTATTATATTAGTATTATATTAGGATTAGGTTGAGATTAGATTAAGATTACATAAGGATTGAAGAATGATTACATTAGGATTAGATTGGAATTAGCTTAGGATTAGATTAAGGCTAGATTAAGATCAGATTAGGAATAGATTAAGATCAGATAAGGATTATCAGATTAGATCATCGAAAACAAAAATAACGGGGACTGAGCAGATAGCCGACAGTTAGGCATACCAGCAAAAACGATGTCAGGGACATTGGAGACAAAGATCGGGGTGGAATTGGAACGACTAATGGGTCTACTTTATGGGGCGATTGTGAAACCAGGCGATATTATCTGAGGCCAGAGAACCAGTCGACGACGTTGAACTCTGGATCTGAATCATCGGTTGTTGTGTGACGAGGTACACGTAGCTCCTCAAGTGATATAGTGAGTTGAACTGTGGTCTCTGGTCGCCCTTTAGACCTCTCCCGGTCATTGTAATTACTTCAGCTCCTAAACGAAGCCTTTGTATCGAAGCACTTAACACACCGGAAGCACGGACCGTCGTATTTTACCTGAAATGGAGGACACGTACACCAACACGGGAGGAGGCGGTAGCCGAGTGGTAGAGCGCTCGCCTTGTTATGCGGAGGATATGCGGGTTCGAGGCTCACCTAACCCGGTCCCTATGTAAGGGTCTCGAGCATGTCCTTCACTCACAACTACTCATTCATTCATTCATTCATTCCGAGAATTTATATAGTGCCTCTTCAAGGAGCCTACTCAGAGGCGCTCCCAGCTTAGCCGCGGCTAAACAGAGAAGACTTAAGCATTTAACAAGCTGTACTGATGTGCTACCTACAATATGTATTAGCCTATATGTAGTATGCAATATTCAGCGCCATCGATTGATGCTTGGTCATTCATTAGTGGGCCTATTAAATACGTAAAATAATAATTACCAATAGTAATTACCAATAGATTCAAGTAGATTCTCATTTTTCTGTATACTTTAGGTTTTCTAAGCGAATTTTATACTTTATTCAGTAAATTTAATGAACCTTGTATTGACAAAAGCCTCCTCTTTGCCTTAAACCAATCTTTTCCGCGAGGCCATATTTTAGGCAGCACATCAGAGCAGGTTGTTTTCAAAAGGCGCTATAACAATTGACAAAATATTCATTCATTCATTCCAAAGATTATAATATATTAAAATATGCATGATTTGACTATAAAATAAAGTTATAAACACAGAATAACGTATTGTTTTGGTGTTAGGCATTTGCACAGCATATTTGGTCCTTTGAATATTCTTAGCTGATAAGTATAGTATATTTGGGCCTTTGAATATTCTTAGCCAATAAGTATGGCATATTTGGGCCTTTGAATATTCTTAGCCAATAAGTATGGCATATTTGGGCCTTAGAATATTCTTAGCCAATAAGTATGGCATATTTGGGCCTTAGAATATTCTTAGCTGATAAGTATAGTATATTTGGGCCTTTGAATATTCTTAGCCAATAAGTATGGCATATTTGGGCCTTTGAATATTCTTAGCCAATAAGTATGGCATATTTGGGCCTTTGAATATTCTTAGCTGATAATTATATTACCTAAACGGGTTCTTCTGTTCGTTGGGTAACGAGTGTTGTTTGGCAATATCCGTTGGCCTCACTGTACAGCTGCTGAGGACGATAAAGGTGGCAAACGACAATCGCACCTAGTCAGATAACAGAATACTGTTACTGTCTATGAAATGAACGGCTTCTTACGACACCCAGTGCAATACTCTGCGACTGCGTGGTGTCCTCAGTCGGCCAAATCGCAGGACACGCGAAACAACGACTATATACATATACACTTAGATATATATGTATATAATTAGGTATATAATAATGAGCTTATATGTATACATGAGTATATATATATATATACATTTATATACATATGCGTGTAGTTGAATGTTGTGGATATAATGTGGGCTACTTATTACTTAAACACTATACATACATATCTTATAGAAGTTTCAAATATATACTTATGTATATATATATATATATATATATATATATATATATGTGTGTGTGTGTGTATGTGTGTGTATATATACAATATATATATATGTGTGTGTGTACATGTGTATTATATATATAGTATGCTTATGTACGTGCTACATCTATACAGGTACTTAAACTCTGTGCATACATATCGTTGGCCCCAGCAGGCGCCGCGCCTGTCACGTGGCCGCCGTTCTTTGTTTGAGCTGAACAACCTGAACAAACATCGACCGTTCCGGAACTCGTTCAACTTTGCACCCTCTAACGACGCCTCAAACGCCGAGCCGACTGGGGCAAAGGTTGAACGACCCCAACGCCTCCACTGACGCATTGAACGGCGCACGTAGGGGGACAGAGGGACGTGCCGAGACGTACAAAGAGACGTCTGCGCAGACGGACGTTAGCTATCGGCCATTATTAGTGAACTGCAGCTCAACATTCGCCTTCTATTTATCGGCAAAATGGCCGTGCTCGATCTGATTACACACTCCGCGTTCAAAGTCCATATTCTACAATATCTAATATCTCAACCATAGTATATAGTCACACTGGCATGCATGCAGGCGTCATTAGCATTACAATAATTATTGCTATGTGTTGTGTCTGCGTTTAGACCGTGCTATGTCCAAGCTTTTTCTACGAATGAATGATACTGTTTCGAAGCGCTGTTGTTGTTACTGATATACGTTACTGTAGCGTCTGACGATTATAAATAATTATTACACAAAAGGCGGTTATTCGATGCTTACCATTGTCGATGATTAACACGTCCAACAAACAGCGTGAGTAGCCTGAAACTTGCTAGTATCGTTTAGAAAAGAAAGCGGTTGTCATTGAAATAAGAAATTGATAAATAACCGCTGCAGAGGAAACAGATCAGAAGGCTCCCTGTACGATAGTCTGAATGATGTTTACGGTTAGTTAAAAACTTTGTTATCGATTGACAAAGTGTTCAGAGTATTAGATAAGCCACCAGTGGCTGGCTCCCACGCGTATATGGACTAACAAGCGGACTCCCATCTAGAGTAGGCCTAGTAGTCTTTAATCGAGTGACAAACGGAAGGTCGGGGAGATAGCAAAACCATGATAGCCGTTCATTCTGTGCTAGCTAGTTCGATGTGCTTAAAAGCAGGAAATTCGTCTCTGGAATTTCAATAGGCCAAGTTATCGTTTTTTAAAAGATGTCATTTATAAATGTTGCAACTGATAGAATCCGTTAAATGCAGGGACAGTTAACCACTTTGTCAAGTGTTCATTTATCAAATAGACAAATAATCGTTTGAGTCCGTTAACTTAACTTATTAAGAACAGGAACAGTTAAGCATTTGATAAGATCTTCCAGTAGGAGCAGGGACAGACATGAGCGTCCGCGGGGGGTGCAAGAGGGAGCATCCCCCCGGATTCCGGATTTTGCAATTGCTGTTTCTTCGCTCATACAAAATTTAGTTAGGCCTATCCTATTAGTTTTTAACAATGAATGACTATGATTTTTTCGCGTTTTAATTTTAATCTAAACTAGTCAAGATAACCTAAACAATAAAAAAATATAAAACGTTGAAATTTTGATCAGTTTTGCCTCGGAAATAAACGTTCAGATACAGCTGAAAATGGGACCCAGAACGCTGATATCAGGTCAAATGCTTGCAAAAGCGCTGTCGGCTGTTGGGATCCGCGCCAGACTCTAATCGCGATCGGTTGCTTTCGGCGCCCTCCTTAGTCCCCGTACCAACAATTTAGAACTTTGATCCCTGTACAAATATTCTAGCGGACTCCCATGGGGACAGACTATTAAACCTATCATGGAGGTCTACATGATCCCTACAGTTAACCTGTTTTGAGTTTTTATCCTGCAAACGGATTTGAAGGTCTAGGCATGAAGAGTTAGCTAATCTCGAGCTATAGGCCTACGCTAAAACAGTTTAGGTGCTAGAAACTCCGTATACTATAGCGGAAATCCGCAGTCTCGTCAATTATCTGGATAGCCCAGATAGACTATATCGAGATAACAATGGATATATATATATATGTGTGTGTGTGTGCATAATACTGCATATATATGCACACACAGGGTTTGAATTGTCGAATTTCAACTGGGAAAGGGGTTCAAACATTCTTACATGAGTTTACACGGATGTCCCGACCATAATTTCTTACGTACCTAAAACTGGTATATGTGCTAAATTATAGTGGGTGGGGTGTATACACATACTCGATGTTTGGCTGTGTTAAAGATTCTGAGGCTGACAAATGTTGAAAATATTTCGATGAATGCCAAAAGGAAGATAATTGAACCACTGAACCTCCTGGGGTTTAACTTAGCCCTCTCAAAGTAAGTTTTTAGGAATTAACTGGAGGGAAATGAATTGGGGGTTGAATCCTCCCAACACAGACAATTCAATCCCTGGTTATATTTTTATGGACGCTATTCAGCAGAGTTTTTAAAGCTGTTTTATTTAAAGGATTTACTGGGCACAACCTGACAGCTTTAGCCTTCTGAGTTTCATTGTGGTCATTTCAGTCTTTGTCTAAAGACTTTGTGCCCTAATAGTTACATTTAACAGATGTAGGTTTTGATACAGTCCACTAAGTACAGGGTTAAGATTTGACGAAAACCTCTTACCTTCGCCCTTCATGCGTGTCTATTGAGAGGTTCAAAGGGGCTATACAAAGGTCCGATCTGACTGTAGCCTCTATAGTTGCAAAGGCTTTATACAAACGCTCCGATCTGGCTGTAGCCGTTGTAAAGAGAATCACTTACCAGCGCATGGAACGGAACTGAAGCCAACTTATACAGCAGAATCAATCAGAAATCGGTTCTATAGTCTGGTTTCTTCTCTGCATGAGGTCAACTCCATTCATTGCCAACGCAACTGTTTACCGTATTACTTCAATTTACTTGATCCTCGAACCTCTCTCCGCCTCTTCCTCCTCATTCATTCATTCATTCATTCATTCATTCATTCCAAAGATTTATATAGCGCCCCTTCAAGGTTACTACTCAGGAGCGCTCCCGACCCAACCACGGCTGAAAAGGATGGTTTTAAGGCTAGAGTAAAACGCATCTAAATGAACTCTAGGAATAAGGCGTAATGTTAATGGGAGGATTGGGAGCCCATTCCAAACCATGGGACCAGCAACAGAGAAGGCGCGATGCTGTCTAAGAGCAGTTCGCGCACGGGGAACAAGAAGTTCACCATGTGTGGAGGAGCGGAGAGCTCTACGTCCCTGCACATCCAAAGTAGAGCGACACAGCTCTTGTAAGTACACAGGAGCGGAACCTAAGAGGCACCGCCACACCAAAGCAGAGAGCCGGTACACAATCCGCTGCGGGATAGGAAGCCAGTGCAGGACATCCCTCATAAAAGCGGTGACATGGCCGAACTTTGGGATATGGCCGATGAGGCGCGCGGCCGTGCGCAAGACCCGCTCCAAACACCCCAACCGTACAGTCTGTATAGTTTCGACTTTTCTAGCTAAGGCAACTTTGACGTCAACGACCCTAGCAGGAATAGGATGTCCTAATCGGGTTGTGTCACTTATAACAGTGGTGAGATCTGTATTATACCACAGGAATGGATCAGAACGGTGAGAACTGTTCAAAATAATTTCGTACAGTCTGTAATCTACTAATACTGCTTAAATTGCTTTTAGCTTGATAAACTGAAACCTGGTTGTGAAAAACTAGGCCCTACATGCAGAAAAAACATTTATGATCACTTCAAAAAATAATTTTGTAATAAATTTTTTTCTTGTTTCGGCAATTCGAATTTGTTGGTAATTTGAAGTGTTTTTACTTGTTACCAGTCCCCTAAAAAAATTTCAAAATTATCCAGGACTCAGTGTAGGCCTACTAATAAAAGTAATAAGTAGGCCTAATAAATAACTCAGTCGAGCTTAAGGTTTTGGCTGGTTCATCATTGAGTTGTGTCGTGGGGTCTCAACGGTCTTTCAATCAGTGATGGGCAATTAAGATTTTGCAACTAATTAATTTAGAATTAGCATTAGTTGGAATTTCATAATTAACATTTTTAGGAGAATTAATTAATTAGAACTAGAAGTAGCACTTAACTAATGTATTAGAATTAGTTGCTGACGTCAGAATACAAATGGCAAAAATATAATTTTCTAGTTTGACGTTCAATTAAATCTATGAGACAAATAATTATTTCAAATAATGACGATGACCTGTGTAGTTCTGTAGTCGGCCTGAAAGTGAAAGCGCAGTTGGCTTACGAAAATAGTGCGTATGATGAGCTATAACTTCTTTTAAAATAGTTAAGAACCTTGAGGAAGAGGAAGAATGTGTATACACAGAATGGTTTTTTGGACACTTATCGTTGCTTAAAGTACATGTAACGGAATTTGCCGAACAGAGATGGGCATGATTAAATAAATTGCTAATCGAATAGAATTAGAATAAGGTACCGAAATTGCTAATCGAT
This sequence comes from Aporrectodea caliginosa, assembly GCA_020284085.1. Classification (NCBI taxonomy): domain Eukaryota; kingdom Metazoa; phylum Annelida; class Clitellata; order Crassiclitellata; family Lumbricidae; genus Aporrectodea; species Aporrectodea caliginosa. The sequence continues at coordinate 1,613,676 of JACEVL010000078.1, forward strand.
TAGAATTAGAATTAGCAAAATCTTGTAGCTAATCGATTAGAATTAGATTTAGCTGTTTGTCCAATCGATTAGCTAATCGATTAGAATCTAATTGCTTAGTTACCCATCTCTGTTGCCGAACAACCAAGCGTACTGGCAAGGAATTATTAAAACGAGTCATGACTAGTTACTGTCCTCAGTTATGCGGAAGTAAATAGAACTACACCTGTATATATCAAAGCGCCAGCGAGTACACAACTGTTCTTGTTCGAAGCGTCCGTGGAGTATTATATCCATGCATAAGAAGTCATATAGTCGAGACGTATATGGAGGGACAATATGCGTAGACCTATTTCAATGTCGCCGCGAATATAATGTTGCATTAGGCTTAATGAGTCAATGCATGCATGCCTCGTTTAGAAAGAGGTATGGCGAATACCTGTTTGAAGAGTACAATTCACAGCGTCCTCTATTATCTGCATTGAAGTCGTATATTTATATCTGTTTCCGAATGAGTCATAACGAGAAGCCATAGCTTTAGATGGATTCTATATATCAAAGTCATTTATTTAAGCTAGCTTACAGATGGCTTCTAGCTATCAAAGTCATTTATTGAAGCTAACTTTTTTTATGGCTTCTGTCTATCGAAGTTTATTGAAGCTGGCTCTTAGATGGCTTCTATCTATTGGCCAATTATTGAACTAACCTTCAGATGACTTCAATCTATTGAAGTCATTATTGACAGAGCATCAGACTAGACTATAATAGAATATGTGATGCCAAATATAATTTTAACTAGACTATAACAGCCTACATGATGTTAAATGTTATTTAAACCATACCATTACACCAGTTAGCAAAACAAAGCAGAGTAAACAAGAAGAGTGACTATGCAGAGACGACCTCATGTATACCTGTTGTTGACGTACGTGTTGTTAGTTGTCGAGCGGTTGGAGTGATTGGCACGGAGGAGTGGCCCCCAGGAGGAGGCAAGCCATGTCATCATCGACGGCCGGCCCTGGAGGATCGACGGCAGCGGTGGGGGCAGAGAGACTGCAAGGCTCCCTTCGACACTCGGCCATCGCCCGTCTGCTCATCGAGGGACGCCTATCGTCCTCTTCGTCCCCAGCAGCGGCGGCGGCGACGGACAAGGTCAACGACCGACGGCGACAACAGGTCGAGGTCCACTCGCCCCCGCCACCCATCGATCTATCGACGAACAGGACGAGCGCCAAACAGGTCAACGAGACAGCGACTGCTGCTGCTGCTGCATCGGTGAGATTAATACATGGAGGATGCAGACAAATAGAGTGGATGGATGGATGGATGGATGGATGGATGGATGGATGGGTGGGTGGATGGATGGATGGATGGATGAATGCATGGATGCATGGATGCATGGGTGGGTGGGTGGGTGGGTGGGTGAGTGGGTTGGTGGGTGGATGGATGGATGGATGGATGGATGAATGGATGGATCTGATAGATGGATGGATGGATGGATGGATGGAGATGGATGGATGATGATGGATGGATGGAATGGATGGATGGATAGATAGATGGATAGATGGATGGATGGATGGATGGATGGATGGATGGATGGATGGATGAGATGGATGGATGGATGGATGGATGGATGGTGGGTGGATGGATGGATGGATGGATGGATGGATGGATGGATGAATGGATGGATGGATGGATGGATGGATGGATGGATGGATGGATGGATGGATGGATGGATGGATGGATGGATGGATGGATGGATGGAATTGGATGGATGGATGGATGGATGGATGGATGGATGGATGGATGGATGGATAGATAGATAGATGGATGGATGGATGGATAGATGGATCGATGGATGATATGAATGAATGGACTTGATAGATTTAGATAGATAGATAGATAGATGAATGAATGGATGGATGAGATAGGGATGAATGGACCAGCCAGAAAGATTAGATATGATAGATAGATAGATCAATCAATTATTGATAGATAAAAGATGGATAGATGCGATGAATGGATAAGGTATTAAGGTGGATCAATGGATCAGATCAGACATACATCGATAGTTAGTCAATCAGTCATGAATAGGAATTAATAGTCAGATTCACCCACAGGTCAGTCAGTCACCCTGAAATCAGTCAGTCAATCAGTAAGTAAATCAGATGGACGAATCCAGTCAGTCAGTCACCCTGTAAATAAGGAGTGGATGAATGTCACTCAATAGTAAGTAAAATAGTCAGTCAGATTACTATGAGTTGGATGGGCGAGTTAGGATGTTTCAGTATTCAATCAAGTTGTCAGTCAGTCAATCAGTAAAATCAATCATTGATAGAATGTCAGTCGAATTAATGAATGGCTTATTAAGGTCATCACCCAGGTATTAATAAATGGATCAGTCAGTCAGACACACAATCAGTCGATAAGTTAGTCAGTCAGTCAGTCACCCAGTTAGTAAGTAAATTAGTTAGTCAGTCATTCACCCACATAAGTCAGTCAGTCACCCTGTCAATCAGTCAGTCAATCAGTCAGTAAATCAGTTAGTCACCCACATCAGTCAGTCAGTCACCCTGTAAATCAGTCAGTCAGTCAGTCAATCAGTCACTCACCCAGTTAGTAAGTAAATCAGTTAGTCAGTCAGTCAGTCAGTCAGTTACTCTGTCAGTCAGTCACCCATGCAGTCAGTCACCCAGTTAGTAAGTCAATCAGTCAGTCAGACATACATTCATTCAATCAGTCGATAAGTTAGTCAGTCAGTTTGTAAGTCAATCAGTCAGTCAGCCAGTCACCCTGTAAGTCAGTCAGTCACCCAATCAGTCAATCGCCCAGTTAGCAAGTCAGTTTAGTCAGTCAGTCAGTCAGTCACCCAATCAGTGAGCCAGTCAGTCCTCCGGCAGACATAACTGCGTATAAACTGCGTCTCTTCTTAATTATTATTCTGTTGTGGTTAGAGATCTATCGGTTGGACTGCTATCTTAGAACAGGATTTTCAGGCCATAGTTTCAGATCATAAGGACTTCGATCTGTTACCTGTGTCTCTTAGAACAAAATAAATGATCTACACACATGCCAGATAGTATGCAGAGGGCGTCTACTCTTTGAACCGAGGTTCCTTCTAGTTGTCCTTTGCAACTTAGTGGTCCGAGGCTCACGTGCCTTATTTTCTTCTGTCGATGTTAAACTGATTTCGTCAGCTAACAAACAAAAATTGAAACAAATATCATTCAATGCCCGTTGTACTTTATAACAATAACAGTTCAACACTGTATGTATGCACATATACATACATACATACATACATACATACATACATACATACATACGTACATACGTACATACATACATACATACATACATACATACATACGTACATACGTACATACGTGCATACGTGCATACGTGCATACGTGCATACGTGCATACATGCATTCATGTATGTAAGTGTGTGTATGTATGTATGTATGCATGTATGTATGTATATGTGTATGTATGTATGTATGTATGTATATATGTATACATGCGTGTTCCCACACATGCATATATACGGATTGCTGAATAAAAGCATGATATACCAAAGCATTATTTAGATACTTGTCCACTACCGGTTTAAGAGCCTACGAAAAGAAATAGAGTGCTTTTCCTACGCCACATTTGATTAGATAACGAAGGCCTTACTTAAGTTTGAACTGACTGACTCAATTCAGAATGGAGAGGATTAGAAGCTTCTTTTTATTATGGTTAAGGCTCTCGCGTTGTAATGCGAAAAATACGTTTTCGAGTCTCCCCTAAGAGTCACCACCTTCACCTCAACCTCCATTGAGTATAGCGATCTTTTGCAAGACTTACAATCACAATTGCTCAGCGCCATCGATTGATACTTGACCCTAGATATTGTCGTTTAATAAATGCGGATTTAATAAATGAAATGAATCTATTGTCTTCTAGTTTTCATTGTCTACGATAACAACAATGGAGAAGCTGCGCTGCATCCTGTCCTACGAGATCCAGACTCTTCTATCGCGTGGAGACTACAATGACCAACCAAGGACAGCAGCAGCAGCAACAGCATCCAGTTCAGTTGCCGACTCTGCTCATTCGCCGTATCCAACGTCATTGAACTCCTCGATCATTATCGACTACACGGAGACACACTGGCTCACTTGGGTAAGCTAATGTGTGGCCATATTTATGTGTGTATGTATGTATGCATCACCACCATCACCATCATCATCATCATCATCATCATCATCATCATCATCATCATCATCATCATCATCATCATCATCATCGTCATCATCATCATCATCATCATCATCATCATCATCATCATCATCATCATCCTCCTCCTCCTCCTCCTCCTCCTCCTCCTCCTCCTCCTGCTCCTCCTCCTCCTCCTCATCATCATCATCATCATCATCATCATAACCATCACCACCACCACCTTCACCTCAACCTCCACCACCATCATCGTCATCATCATCACCACCACCACCACCACCACCACCATCATCATCATCATCATCATCATCATCATCATCATCACCACCTCCACCTCCACCTCCACCACCGCCACTGTCATCGTCAAAACCATTATCATCATCATCATCATCATCATCATCATCATCCTCATCCTCATCACCACCACCACCACCACCACCACCATCACCACCACCACCACCACCACCACCACCACCACCACCATCATCATCATCATCATCATCACCATCATCACCATCATCATCATCATCACCATCACCATCACCATCACCATCACCATCACCATCATCATCATCATCATCATCATCATCGTCATCATCATCAGTATTGCCAGCAAGGACAACAACAAATCAGAACCACCATCCTCCTCAGCATCATCATCATCATCATCGTCAGCATCATCGTTATCATTGATGGCGATACTGATAATTATATTCACTGAGGTCAACACATCCTCAAATTAATTAAATTTATGCAGGCTAATTAGAGCAGTTTATATGCTTTATTATAAAACCATAATTGGATTATATCAGGATGTTTCAATTCATCACATAAATCTCTGTTATATTATTATGCATTTTATCAGATGCATATATATGTATATTTATATATACATATATATATATATGCATGCTTAATGTGTCACATATACATCCACATATAAATGTTATAGAGACAAATGGCCTGCATTATATATATATAATATAAGCGACAGGAACAGCGGCGTTATTTGTTATCACCCTCTATCTGCTGCATTCGTGAGTAATTGGATTCGACGGCTTGATATATATAAACATCCGGTTTAAAGCTTCATGAGGGTCAATCAGCGTATATATATATGTATTTATATATATATACGAAACACACGCACCAATCTTTATATACAATCATTCATACTTCGGTCTGCCTGTACACCACCCATCCACCATATATATATATATATATATATATGTATATGTACATATATATATATATTATATATATATACGTATATATATATAACTGTAGCCAATGGGTTTGTAACTATACACACGTGCAAACGTGCACGTTTATATATTAGATAAATAAATATTAAATTATTATGTGTTACATATAGATGTGTTGTTTAGTTCGTGATTGACCTTTTGAATGCACATTGCTAGCACATCCTCGGCAGATGTTGAATTCTAACATTTCATTTGATTCCGGCACAGGCCTTGAACACTTTTGAAATACCATACAGAGGTTTCTGCAATTCATGAATGGGATTGTTAAAAGTATATTCGTTACAACTGTTTTAAAAACTAATGCGCTACCAGTCAAGACAATGTCACGGGCATTATTAATTTCTAACAAATGACAGAAATGAGCTGTTACGACTTAAATAAGTGAAAGTGCAGTATTTAGAGAGAGAGCTCCGCCACTGTTCGCTTTCTGACAGTGCCAGTCCCAAGCCTGGATAAAGGCCTTTGTTATATACCACACAGCTATAGTCGTTAAAAAGGAAATACACACACAGTATTTAGAGAGATTTATGGAACAAAGGCAGATCAAGATAGCTAATACAAATGAGGATAGAACATCACTTGGACTAACACATAGAGGTATACAATGGACTTGACAATGTGACTGAAGACAATGGAGATAATTTATTTGTACACATCGCCTCCATATGGCTGGCGTCAGGAACAGATGATGATAATGATGATGGAACTGTCTTCGGGAGGATTTCTATCACTTTCTGACGTAGTTTACAGAAAACACTCAGTCACTGTTGGCCAATAAAGACGTTTGGACTCTAAACGAACGCGATAGTTCGCAAGATCTCTCGGAACATTTACTCGGTGGGGTCAGGCCATCATCCGAATGACCCCAAGTGGAGAGGGAGGCAAGAGGCAGCTTGCTGGAATGACTGAGACGTATGTGTCGGGGTAGGGAGCGACAGCTTCATACGTCTGCTACTGCTGCTGCTGTTGTTGAAGGTGCATGCATGGGGTCCTGTAGCTGGTGATGCTCGCATCCGGATGCGGGCTGCTGATGCTGGGGGCTGTTTAGGCTTATACGGTCGAGACTTGTTTCGAAATTTATGTTTGATACACTTGAGTTGGTTGGCTGCTTGGCGAAGACAGAAGGTTATGACCCAGAGCGTGTTCTTTGATGTGGGGTCAGAGCCGGGTCACAGACATCGCATCCTGTTTAGCTTCTGAGGCTTAGAGGGATCCTAGGCAATGACTACGGAAGGAAGGGGTGCCATTCGGGTCTTGGAAGTCTTGCAACTTTGATCAATTGTCTTGTAACATATACTTGAAAGAGTGCTCTGCATCTTTTAAAATGCGAATTTTAAATTCAACATCCGGTGTTTCAAATGTTATCTGTCTTTCCGTGGTGTGTGGCGTATTTATCTTTGTCTGTCTCTCTGTATGTCTGCATGTCTCTCTAAAATGTCTGGCCTGTGTGTCTGCGTGTGTGTCTATGTGTCTGTGTGTGTGTCTGTGTGTCTGTCCATGTGTCTTTGTGTTTGTCTGTGTGTCTGTCCGTGTGTCTTTGTGTTTGTCTGTGTGTCTGTGTGTCTGTCCATGTGTCTGTCTGTGTGTCTGTCCGCGTGTCTGTCCGTGTGTTTTTGTGTTTGTCTATGTGTGTGTCTGCGTGTCTGTCTGTGTGTCTGTCTGTGTGTCTGTGTCTGTCTGTATGTGTGTCTGTCTGTCTGTGTATCTACCCGTGGTACTATCTTTTGTGCATTTCGATTGGTATTTGTCCTTTGTATCCGACCTGCATGAATGTCACCTGCGTGTCAACTTTATTTTTCTGTTTACTCTTTTCGTGCTGTCCGCCTTCTGTATGTATGACTACATACAAACTAAAAATGATAAGACTGTAAACTGCGGAGGTGGAGCAGGTGGAGGATACGACAGATTCTACGGAGCTGGAAGAGGAACAAGAGTTCAACGCTTTGCAGTTTGACAGATACTTTAGAAAAGCCTCAAAGATATCAAGAAAATATTTCAATAACGTCATAGATTTCGAACAGGCATTCAACAACTGCTTACGACGTGAGGGCATGTAGAGAGCAGGTCAAACTGCAGAAATACCAGAGCAACTGATATGATTGGTACAAGATATATACAGGAAATACTTGAATGTCATAAAGGCAAGACAATATAGAAATAGATCACCGAACACTTAACAGAAGAGAAAACAACGTTACCATTTCACCTGTTGCAAACTGTATTGGCACTGGGCACTGGCACTGGCACGAGTTTCAAAGAGTGACACAGACACAGAAGAAGGTATCTTGCTAAATGGATATCGAGTAGGCAGTGGCTTTCTAACGATGCTACATGTATCATGACAAAGACGATTAAAGTCGCCCTCCTCCTTTTTCCAGACTGGGACTGGCACACCCAGAGTTCGGGCATTGGTAGAGTATATAGTCGAGTGATGGATGTTGAGTGAATTATAATATATGTTTTATTTATAATATATAAGTTTTAATTATAATACGTAAATTTTAATTATGATATATAAGTTTTAAATATAATATGTAAGTTTTAATTATAATATATAAGTTTTGATCTAAACTATATATTTTTATTATAATATATAAATTTACTTATAATATATAAGTTTTAATTATAATATATAAGTTTTTATTTAAAATATATATTTTTATTATAATATATAAGTTTTAATTATAACATATAAGTTTTAATTATAATATAAATTTTAATTGTAATATATAAGAGTTTTAATTATAATATATAATTTTTAATTATAATGTGTAAGTTTTAATTATAATATTTAAGTTTTAACAATACTATATAAGTTTTAATTATAATATATAAGTTTTAATTTAAAATAAATATTTTAATTATAATATATAGGTTTTACTTATAATATATAAGTTCTAATTATAATATGTAAGTTCCTTCAACATTTACACTCGGTGACGGTTGGGAGTTTTTGAAACGTCAATGAAAGGTGTAGCGATATTAAGGAGCATAGCGCCCGATTAATTCTTATATATGGTGATCGTCCTTGGACTACGATGCCATCTTCCGCAACTCAATCCTCCAGACCTCCAGGGCTGTAAACGAATAGGGCTGTTATTAAGGATCGTCTTTTACAACTTGCTTATCCATGGCATCAAGGCCTTGATGATGGATAGATACCCTGCTCTATCGGATTTCAATCGACGTATTATCTCCCATCCTTCAGTTAACGCAATAGTTGAGTGTGTAGATCGGGCCACTGCGATTTTCAAATGTTGAACGCTGTTGAGTGATTGCTTGAAATCTATTAAGGTAATCAAATATTTTCTTGACATGCTCGAGGTCAGACTACTGACATTTTCGAGACACCCGAGGAGGAATAAGGCGCCGCATTCTCTTCTGCAGGCTCAGTTCGTCTGGCAAATGCCCTGGACCGCTGGTATTTAACCGTTTTGTTTATGGTAAATCCCTTTTTAGGACTGCAGGTAGAATACATGAGGTATAATGCATGCACCGTTATGGAACGAGAACATGTAGAGATATGTATAACTAACAGTCCGCTATGTGACTATGTCGGTCATTATGTTTCCTAAATTAATAGGGGAAGGGGAGAGGATGAACGATTTGTTTTTATTTCGAACTTCAAACTTGGAGGAAATTTACTCTGTACTGTGGTAATGGTGCTTATGGTTGTGCTGAAGGTGATGCTGGTGGTAAATTGGTAATGGCTGGTAGCTGCAATGGTTTTTATTTTTGGTGCTATATAGTGGCAGTGTTCACGATGTTCGCTGTGGTGGTGCCGGTGGTAGTGGTTTTTTGTTGCAATGGTCTTTGTTTGGTGATAGTGGTGTTGTTCACGATGTTCGTGGTGGTGCTACTTGTTAATGAAATTTATTCAGTATTATTTCATTTACAAAGAAACTGACACTTTAATCAGTCGCTTAGGGTCTCGTGGCTCCGCGTATAAACAGTGATGAAGTGATTTAATCTGAGCAGGACAATGCAATAGGTAAGGAATACGATGATTATCTGGAGTCAAATGACCTTCAGCCTGAATCTGTATCTGAAGTCTAGGCATGCATAGTGTCCCAGACTCTCGGTAGGTGTTCCATCTGAAGTCTATAGGCATGCGTAGTGTCCCAGACTCTCCGTAGGTGTTCCATCTGAAGTCTAGGCATGCGTAGTGTCCCAGACTCTCAGTAGGTGTTCCAGTGCATTCTCTGAAGTTGCCTAACGTCGTTTCTTGTCGACACAAAACTTTCCTGACTGATGTGATTTATTGGCTCGACTGTGCAGTTGTTTGGGTTTTATCATCTGGCCTTTGTATCCGAGGAGAAAGACCTGTAGACAGACCAGTTCCATAGCCTGTTGTCTGTGTATATATATAAGTAATTGGTTCAGCAATATAGGCTTCTGTAATATATATATAAATATATGATGAACAATGTATATTATGCATATGCAGATATATCAGACACAAAAAAAACTTGGCTAAAAAATTCAACAATTCCTGAGTGTGTTAGTCAATAGTCGAAGGGTCTTGTGGATCGGGCGTTCGTCACTTGCATGCGTTGCCCATATGAATGCGTTAGATGTCTTTGTGTCTGTATCGCTATGGGTGCCTTTGGTTCATATTCTATAACTGGTCGCGTTTGACGGACGAGGAGGGAGGGGAGCAGAGATGTTGATGGTGTGGAGGGGAATGACCGAGACGAATTACAATTGGTGCCAAAGTCCAACGAATGACTCGTTTTCACTGGCCTATTTCAGGACCCTAACCGATGTCTCACTGCCTCGCCTCGCCACCGCCGCCACCACCTCCACCACACCCTCCGCCACTGCCACGGCCATACCACCACCCACCACCACGGCCACCACACCATCACCAGCTCCACCATTACCACCACCACTACGAACACCATTGCAACAATCACACCACCACCATCACCACTGAACCAACAATCACGACCACCCACAAGCACCACCAACACCATCACCACCACCACGTCCAAAGACTATCACCACCCTACCACCACCACCACCACCCTACCACCACCAAAAGCCACGCCCAACAGCACAATCCGCCCACAGACCTCTGTCCCTTTCACAGCGGCCTATGTCGACCGCTCAACAGAGAACGACGAAGATAGCAAGGGAACCCCTCCTGCTTGACGTAAGTGAAACCTGTTGGCCTTTGAGTTTCGCTCCCGACTTAATTAGGTCCACAATATAATCGAGTCGTCAATTGTAACACGCTGCAGCAGACAAGCAGCCCCACCGACCGACCGACCCGTACGCCTATCTAGCCTGCACCATGCGGCGCCAAACTCGAGTTCGGCGAGTATACATGTACATTGTACACCACGCTGACGCAAAGTGACTGTTCGACTGCAAACTTCGGGCCCCAGCAAATTGGCCCTGTGGTAGACTTTGTACTTACGAGGCTTTTTGCTGGCCCATTTCTTTCAGATTCAAGCCCAGACCCGTCCCAATTGGGGGAAGGAACTGACAGTCCATAGTTGTGCTACTGCATAAACCTTTGACCGTGGGTGGGTATATGGTATACTCGATGCATGGGCGGTTTTTTCGGAGTACTGGCTTTATGGTCGGTTGGCTTCGTCGTTATGTCTTAACAGTCCGAACTTTGAACACATCAAAATGAAGATGGTGCTATGAACAGCTATAGACGACTGTGAGTTTAATGCCACTCTGAAGGTCTCTTGCGTGGAAGAGAGTCGCAAGTCATTTGAAGTCTTTGATGGCTGATATATGAATAATGTTATCCAGCCAAAGTCCATTGGTTCGGTACAACGCGGACTGAACTGCTGACGATAAAGATTCTCAAGTTTTCTCAGTGGGCCAGACAAAATTGTTTTCTCTACATACAAGCACTGAGGTCACCGTCCCATGTCCATGTTTTCGTAAAAGTAAAGTAGAACATGATAGGGGTGGCGACCATTTTCTACTCTTCTGCATGTGTGTTGGAAATGGACGGATTGCAAAGTCCGGGACGCCATGCCGTTTACTTCTTAGCTTACACTGGGAACAAAGTACACAGTCAATACACAACCAATCGCTTTCCGAAGCTGCTTATTTAAGTCTATTGTTTCAGCAATTGGTGACGTTAATCTTCCTGAAACCTCAATTTTACATTACAGTGGAATGCAGTATTCTATCGGAAACACCTGGTTCCGATTGCGCTGTTGAGATTCCAAATGGTGAATGATTTCTTCCCCACGTTATCTGTGTTCGCGCAGTTGTGTTATTGGCCTCGAAAGCATACTTATAGTATTCGATGTAATTTTCCCTGTGCTTCACCGTGCAGTATTCAGTGTCATTTTCCTCAGATACTCATTTGTCACAACCTTTGCAACCACTCTAGACACGGATGTTTCAATGTCCTCCCATATTTATGAGTTCAGAATGGCTTTTCCAGTTAAATCCTGTCAGAGGCTGTCTGTCGCTTATTGCAGGAAATTCTAAGTGGATTTGGGTTCATTGTTTATTATGTGAAGAGCTACAGAAAGTTTTTCTAATCTAGTACATACTTTATTTCGCACAAAGCAGAACAGAGACACTAAACAAAGATTAGAACAAAAAGACAAAGATACAAAACTCCTTTACTAACAGACCGGATGACAACTCAAACTAAATGCTCTCCTGGAAGCGTAAATATTATGTACCCACTGGATGTAGCCTACTCGTATGTAGTCTGATGATTCTGATCTGATACAATGTAATCGAATTAAATCCGGTATTCTAATCTAATGATCTCCCCATACATACATACAGGGTCGCATTAAGGCTAGTGCGGGCCCGGATGCCGTGATTACCATCCAAAGGCCCTGTGACAACCACCGGTCCACCACGCACATATTTATAATATGCTTACTATAGTGAGTATTAACTGCCTAAAGATGCTTTTCTTGTGGTGTATTTGTTTCTAAAAAAGTGTCAGACTACCTAGTATAGTGAGTATTAAGTAATTAAATTAATTATGACTTCGTATTTATTTATGTTAATTAACTATAAGTAATTAAATTAATGGTTGCTTCGTATTTATTTATGTTGCAGCATTTTCGCTATAGAGTTAACAATAAGTTAATAACAAGCACATTAACCAAAAATTCTTCGTTTCCGAAATGCGGGTCCCTCAAAAATGCGGACCCGGGTGCAGCAGCACCATTAGCACCCCCCTTAATTCGGGCCTTCATACATGTACATAGACAGACGGATTTACATGGTCTAATATTATTAGTATACAATACATAAACGATACATACAGACAAATATACATACATTCATGCATTCATAATACATAGATGATACATAGATATATCACACACATACGTGACAACGATGCATACATAACCATAACCATAACCATCAATTTATTGCTCCAAACATTGACAAACATTTCGCTGTACAAAGAACAAAGATCTGTTGGTCGCAAAAGGGAACCCAGAAGGGACCAGAGTCCCGCTGGTTAGGGCCTCCTATATAAATAGTCTGTTGCTAGATGGTTAACAGAGGTTATCTAGTACAGTGCATTCATATAATAAGTATTACATACGAATATACAATTATACATGCATGCATATATACATACATACATGCATGCATGCATACATACATACATACAACATACATACATACATACATGCATACATACATACATACATACATATATACATACATACATACATACATACATACATATATACATACATACATACATATATACATACATACATACATACATACATACATACATACATACATGCATGCATGCATACATACATATACATACATACATACATACATGTACATACATAGGGACATGCGTGCATGCATGAATGGACGCGTATACATTAAATGATATGCTTTATCACAGAATAAATCCAATGGTTACATGCTTACGCACACATCGTGTTCAGCACATTAAAAAATTCTTCGTTTCCGAAAATGCGGCCCCTAAAAACGGCGGGGCCGGGTGCTGCAGCACCCTTAGCACCCCCTTAATTCGGTCCTGCACACATGAGCGTATAGACAGACTGACATGGTCTAATGTATTAGTATGCTCTATCCTTCTGTTGTGTTTCTGTTAGGTCACAAGTCGCCGGATATTCTGAGCCAGTGGTTCGAATACTATCTCAAGACGTCACCATTGCGTTGCTCCTCTCAATCACTGTGCGTTGTCAACGAGTCTCTGGGGGTCATGACCCCGGGGGCGGCGGACAGCGCATCATCACCCGCCTCCAATCGACTTGACCTTCGCACCCTCCTGCTGAAGCCCTTCAAAGCAACGAACACCCTGTTGCTGTCCTCCGATCGTCCAGCGTCCAGTCGGCACAGAGCCTGCTCCGAGTCGCAGCCGTTGAGGCTGGGGACCCGAGCGGCGGCGGTGACGGCGGCCGACGGGGCCCAGTCGAGGTCCAGCACTCCCTACACGATGATCTCAGGTCTGACGGACGATGAAAACCAGCAACAGCAGAGCATCGTCTATGCGGGTGATCGGTGCCCCAGGAGGGGCCCGGCCAACGGGAGGCAGAGCGCCGGCGGCGTCTACCCCCCTGGCGAGATGGTCTCCGTCAAGTGCGAAGCGGACGATGCTACGACGAGTCCAGTTCGCAGTCCGCTGTCCACCTACTCGGCGCACTCGGCCAAGGACAAGGGCCCCAACTCTCAGGACAGCCAGTCCTCAGGCACCGAATACCTGGGACCGTTTCAAAACGGCCGGTTGCAGAGGCTGGCCGAAGAAGCTCGCATGGCCGAAGAGCGGAGTCCGCCGACCCTCAAGTGCGAGGTGGACAACGGAAGTCCCTATCCAGAAGACCGCGTCGATGCCTCGCACTGCTTCGAAATCGACGACAAGTATCTGACCAACCTTCGCGACCATCCGCACCCGAAGGAAACACTGAGAAAATCCTCGAACATCGCTCGTCTCCTACACCCGGGTCTTCGCCCCTCCGATGAACGATTGCCCAACCTTGGCTATAGTCCACACCCCGCGGGTCCCTCGGTCACCCCAACGAGGGACTCGGCGCTTGATCACCCGGAGGACGGGCAGCAAACGACCGTGAAGCAGTCCAAGTCGCCAGCGCCGATTCAGTTTCGGGAGACGGTGGAGCAGGAGTACGCCTACAAGCAGTACAAGAGACTGCGGAAGAGCAACACGCCGAAGAGCTACCGTCAGGAGACGTCGCTGAGTCCATGCCACAGTCTCAGTAAGACTCCGGACGACTCCGGTCTCAGCGGAACCCCTTCGGACGGGCCTGAGGTGGGGCCTCAGCGCGGCGGCGGCGGCGGCGGCGGCGTTGCCCAGCAGGTTGGACCGGAGCGTGGTAGTTTCAGGAGCACGGAGAGGGCCCCACAGGGCTACGACGTTGGGATTCAGTGCAGCCTTATCTCGGCCACGGAACCGTGGATCATTATGACTGAAGGGGACGAGGAGGAGGATGAGGACGACGATGAGGAGGAGGCGGACGATGAAACGAGGGAGGAAAGAAGGAAGAGTGGGAGGAGGTGTAGGAGGGCTAGGATGAGAGTTAGGAGGAAGAGGGCGTACCCTGCGGATGAGAACGAGATGCCGGACATCACGGCATCGGATGCCGACTGCGTCCAGTTGCGCTGCAGTCCGTGCGGAATAACGTTCGACGATGACGTCATCTTTTCCATTCACATGGGTTGCCATAGTCACACGGATCCGTTCGTCTGCAACATCTGTGGCCGACCGTGCGACAACAAGTACGCCTTCAACACTCACATCCTACGAGGTCATCACCCCACCTAGAAAAGGTCATCACCCGACCTAAAAACGGTCATCACCCGACCTAGAAAAGGTCATCACCTGACCTAGAAAAGGTCATCACCCGACCTAGAAACGGTCATCACCCGACCTAGAAACAGTCAGCACCCGACCTAGGAACGGTCATCACCCGACCTAGAAACGGTCATCACCTCACCTAGAAACGGTCATCACTCGACCTAGAAACGGTCATCACCTGACCTAGAAACGGTCAGCACCCGACCTAGAAAAGGTCATCACCTGGCCTAGAAACCGTCATCACCCGACCTAGAAACGGTCAGCACCAGACTTAGAAACGGTCATCACTCGACCTAGAAAAGGTCATCACCCGACCTAGAAAAGGTCATCACCCGACCTAGAAAAGGTCATCACCTGACCTAGAAACGGTCATCACCCGACCTAGAAACGGTCATCACCCGACCTAGAAAAGGTCATCACCCGACCTAGAAACGGTCATCACCCGACCGAGAATAGGTCATCACCCGACCTAGAAAAGGTCAGCACCCGACCTAGAAAAGGTCAGCACCCGACCTAGAAAAGGTCGTCACTCGACCTAGAAAAGGTCGTCACCCGACCTAGAAATAAGACCTCGATTCAAACAGTTGCCTATAATTCGGTCACTCTCTGTAACTCTATTTTGCGCTCATCTGACCTGGGATTGATACAATATTTAGTTTTATTGATATTGTACGAGGGGATATTCTCCCTGCAGGACAATAATAAAGTAGTTCCGTGATTTGATATCCATAATTTTCTGGACAGCTTTAACTGTACTCTCACAGCCAAACTGAATCGGCATTCTTACAGGAGCAAGTAACCGCTATTGTTAAATATTGATGCCATCTAGGTTTAGCTTTTCCAGGGTTTATCGTATATGTACATTTGGCTTACATTCGTCATTCCTTGACTGAGAACTAAAGGAGGAATTGCAGAGGCGTCTCCAGACATATTTTGTAACCAGGGCATAACCAGGGCAGTCATAGAAATAACCAGTGCAAGGGGAAATTAATGGCACAAAAAATTCTCGACAGGGCAAAAATACTGGCAGCCTTTTGTCAGAGCAACGACCAGGGCAAAGGCTTTTAACCAGGGCATTTGCCCTGTCTAGCCCTGCTGTAACGCCGCCACTGATAAATGGGTGCAAAGTCGTCACTATGTTGTCGATATAGGAGACTATGCTCGCAGTTAAAACGTAGGTTAGCCTTCTGGAAACAACTCTGGCAAGAGCAGTTATGTTACGTAGCGCTAGCTCGGCTAGTCTAAGGATCCTGAGTGGCCGAGTGGGTTGTTAGCCTGCTCGTCACTCCGGCGCCCCGGGTTCGCTTCCCGGTCGGGTCGGTTTATCAGAGATTAATTTCTCGGATCTTTACTGCGGGTGGCTCGGTCGCATTATAAACGTGGAGTGCAATACAACACACAATACAACACATCACAATAGAACTGGGGCGCGGTGGTTTAGGGGTATGTTCGGTGCCTTGCAGCTGGAGGGTTGCGGGTTCGAATCCACCTCAAAGTCACCGCGTAGGGTAGGCCTACAATCGGTGGCTGGAAGGTTGAAAAATGTTCTCTGTTGTTGGATTGCAGTGGTTGGGCTTGCGCCTTAACCGAAAAACCTTTGACCATGGAACCACTTCTGTGTCTAGTTTGCAATATAGACGTGTAAGCTAGTTTGTTTACATTTCCTTTTATACACACGCGATACATGTGCACAGTTACGTATTCTTTGGCCTCGCAAGCACCTGAACGCAGGAGATAAGAAAACCATGGTTTATGTAAATACGCCAATTATGTCACCTGATCACACGTGTTGACCGTTTAGATTGCCGCTAGAGCTAACGAAATCCAAAATTTTGTCTCCAAGATCATACTGTTAAGACTTCTGTAGTCATTTGTAGAGAAATCTTGAAATAAAGCCTACTCCTCACAGTCCTAATTTCAAGAACTTTGTATTACTTTTTTGCTAAAGGTTATTAAGTCTGAATCTGGGACGCGAAGCAAATGTGAGTGAAAGACTTGCTTATGGTTCCTTCAAATAAACAGTCCTAGAAGAGGATCGAAATCGTATTTTTCGCGACTAGCACAAGCGTAGCTAGCACCCTAATCACTCGGTTTCCATGTCCCAAACAGGATCTTTGACATCGTTATCCACTTATCGGTCCTTAAGGGATTTGACCCGCCACCATATGGCTCGGCAGTCTAGCACTCCAACCATTCGGTCCCAAACAGTGCCTTTCATAATCACACATTTCTGGCTCCTTAAGGGATTATACCCGCCACCCTCTGGCACGCTAACTACTCGGTTATCATGTTCCAAACAGGGTCTTTGAAATCGTTCTCGGTCCTTAATGGATTTGACCCGCCACCCTATGGCTCAACAGTCTAGCACACTAACCACTACAGTGTAGGGCACCAAAAACTATCGGCCATAGGTCGTGTATAATCCAGTCAGAGTCATGACTAACAAACCAAGTGTTGCCCTCACGGTAACACTTCTAACAATGCAATCCATCTGGTGCTCATCTCATTGTTCTGTCTTTTGTCTGTCAGTCTGCATTCCTTTCATGTCTGTCTGTTTGTTTTCCATTGTCTATTTGCGAGTCCTCTGAATCTTCTGTGCACCCGTCTTGTTGTAAACATTTAGGAATAACCAGCACGAGCTATGAGTTAGATTGTTATGGGCGATTGGTGATCTCCCTCTCTCGCTCTTTGAAAGTTGGTTTGATGCAGATCTTGCTGTTTCTTTTAAGATAACTCAAATCAATTCATCGCCTTCGAAGAAATGTCTTTTTCTGTTTATTCTTCATTCTTTGTGATCTTCAGGTGCAGGGCAATTGTACTATAACAGATACAAAATTTAAGCAAACTTCCAACTCCGGATGATGTGAAGTGATATTAAGACATAAGACATTTATTGTTCCCAGCAATTGTACATTGACATTTAATTATGCATGTTGCTACAATTTCCATGGAGTATAATATCATCATAGTGTAACAGAGCTTTTAAATGGGAGCAATAGGCGCACCTAAAGGGACTAATCCCGCTGAGCAATAGGCGCACCTAAAGGGACTTATCCCGCCTAATTACTTCATGCGAAGTGAGTCAAGATGATATGGCAGTGAAGATGTTATTTGTTGATAATGATGATGATGGTTAAGAAGACTATGGTAATTATATCTACAAAGATAAACATGCTGTATGAGCTAATACATATATTTGTATAAATTGTATAAACAAGAGGAATAATGACCAATAATAAATGAGCATTTTATAGTAGTAATATTCGATCCCATTTTAGAAATTATCAATCCTCAAGTAAAATGCTATGAATAGTTAGATTATGTATGAAAACGTGAAGTTAACAAATAATTTTGTTTCAACTTGACCTCAATAGAAACCTGCAAAGTAGTATAGGGCAGATGGAGAGTTCCAGGGTCGCAGATCAGCACCAAAGGAACCTGCAAAGTAGTATAGGGCAGATAGAGAGTTCCAAGGTCGCAGATCAGCACCAAAGGTTGGTAGGGTCGCCAACACGAGATGCCAGTAAGAAAAATATCATTGTCGCAAGACAGTTGAAAACCAGGACATTAGCCACAGACAACAGAAATAGAACAGTGGAACTTGACATGTGCACCTAATATCCGTTCCATTCTCTATGGGGCGCGGTGGTGTACGGGGTATGTACGGTGCAGATTCAGTGTCCGCGCTGTAGTCGGGAGCGCCTCTGAGTAGAAATCTTGAAGGGGCGCCATAAAAAGTGCTCATACATACATACATACATACATACATACATACATACATACATACATACATACATACATACATACATACATACATACATACATGCATACATACATACATACATACATACATACATACATACATACATACATACATACATACATACATACATACATACATACATACATACATGCATACATACATACATACATACATACATACATACATACATATATACCTGTTGCGATAACATGCGCACCGCTTTTCACACATTATTCTCGAGAAAATAAGGAGAAGTTGCATCGCACGCCCAAACTGCGTGTCGCTTAGCTCCGTTGCATAGCAAAAGTATTGTGCAAGTTTACGAAGTTCATTGCTTTTAAATTTCTTCAGTTGCTATGCCGTTTCCAGAATAAAAATTTCAGCCTTGAGTGGATTAAGTGAAAGCCATCAGCCATTAGAATACACCTTGTCGAAGACTTTTTACATTGGCATGACGTTCGCTCGAAAAATGTAGCTAACCTGGCTGACGGAGCTGCCATCTTTGGATAATATTGAAGTACTAGAGGATGAGTTATGAAACGAGATTTAGAGCTGTGTATACCAGTTAACCGGTCCGTATTCCACACAATGCACTACATGCAAGATTTGAAGGAACAGGAAACAAAGGCACAACAAGACTACGATGGATATATACAATATAATGATGACATAACATCCCTTGGACTAATACTTAGAGGAGCAATGGACTTTACAAATGACCGAGGACAATGAAGATCATTTATTCGTACCCATCGCCGCCAAATGACTGGCGTCAGAACTGATGACACAGTAAATTACATCAGTTGTGGATACCAACGATGATGATCGTATTGTGAACAGATGTTTACGAGATAGCTGTAATGATAATGAGGCAAAAAAGCACACTTGTTTAGGAGCTTCTTCAGAAGCTCTTTAGAAACGCGTTCCCGTTATGAAGCGTGGTTTGTGAGTTAAAAAAACTCCGCAAGTAAGTGGTTCGTATCTGGAGCCATCTTTGTAGTTTTAACTGTACATAGACAAATAAATTACGACAATTTACATAGCATCCCCAGTAGCAAGCTACTTCTATGATGCTTTATAGTTATACTGTGTTCCTGTCAGCGCAAATGCTAAGCGTTACATAGGAAATAACTATTTGACTGTTTTAAAAAGTGACAGCTTCAGGCTTCTTTAATAGGTGCAGGACGACTGTTCCAGGCACGCGGGACTGCGACCCATCTTTCTTTAACAAACACACGAAGCAACTCGCAGACGCAAATCTTAGATACCGACCGTTCGCAATGAGTTACCAGGTCAATATCATCGAATCAGTTATTGCCATATATTAACTGAGATGTGGTAGTCTTTATCTTTGTATTACGAGAGACAAGACTAATAATAATAATAATAATAATAATAATAATAATAATAATAATAATAATAATAATAATAATAATAATAATAATAATAATAATAATAATAATAATAATAATAATAATAATAATAATAATAATAATAATAATAATAATAATAATAATAATAATAATAATAATAATGTCTTCGGACATAGTTTTCATAGCCTGAGGGAATAGAACTACCTCGGGCACTAAATTAGGTGCCGTTCCAGAGTCCAGACGAATAAAAAAAATAATAATAATATCTTTTCTTTAATTAAGCGCCTGACAAACGCACTGCGCTGAACATTTACATGTTATGCAATTGAAACAATCTTAACTACTAACAGAACAGACAACCTGCAATACACGGCGCTATAATAGCAGCCTACAAAGCATGTCCGCCCTACGGAACTCGAACTCGGTACATCTCTCTCTCTCTCTATGCCAGTGTGTTATCCAATGCCCTCTGTAGATGTAAATGTAGGTGCACATGTCTATAGCGACCGTATGGCCTTAACCTTGCTCATTTTCAAATGAATTTATCGATCCTTCACCACCGTTGCCCGTTTGAATGGGTTCAACGACTTTTCAGGTCCCCGTGTACGGTCCGTGCTAGCCCGAGATTCAAACGGCTGAAATAGCCACGTTCGGTATGCAAAGGGGCGTCAGACCCTTGAATGTACATGTAGGTCTATATACGCTCTTACAAATGCTGCAATCCGGGCCACTGTAGTTGACTTAAAGCAAAGAAGTGGATAATTGAGATTATATGTATTATTATATGTATTATTATTACTATTATTATATGTATTATTATTATTATTATTATTATATGTATTATTATATGTATTATTATGTATTGCAGGCTGTCTGTTCTGTTAGTAGTTAAGATTGTTTCAATTGCATAACATGTAAATGTACAGCGCAGTGCGTTTGTCAGGCGCTTAATTAAAGAAAAAGATATTATTATTATTATTATTATTATTATTATTATTATTATTATTATTATTATTATTATTATTATTATTATTATTATTATTATTATTATTATTATTATTATTATTATTATTATTATTATTATTATTATTATTAATGGTTCATAAGGGCTGTAAAAGCTCACAGAAACAATACAGACAGATTACGCTGTCAATTTGACCCGCAACGATGTCCGCCAATGACCTCATTGGTCACAAGAAATATGAACTCGATTAGCAAGACACACATTACACGTCGCGCTGTCATGGAGCCGCATTTGACTTCGGCCACACGTTCGCGGACACTTGTTTCGGTCTGAAGTGGTCGTGCTCTAGAGTCCACTGGCTGACAGCGGACGACCTTCTGACCTTCATCTCATACTTGTCACTGGCCTCTTCTCTCCGTTCGACTTCAAACACAAAGTCTGCGTCGATGACGACTCGCTATACTTAGGCCAAAGTTAACGATTGGGGCCGCAATGCAATTGAAACCGATGCATATGAATTCAGAACAATACACGCTCAGGCAAGATTGTTATGGTTATTATATTGGCTCTGCTCTTACATAGGTCTACGTATGTATGTATGTCTGTATGTATGTATTTATGTATGTATGTATGTGTTTATGTATGTATGTATGTATGTATGTATGTATGTATGTATGAATGTATGTATGTATGTATGTATGTATGTATGTATGTATGTATGTATGTATGTATGTATGTATGTATGTATGTATGAGCACCTGTTATAGCGCCCCTTCAATGTTTCTACTCAGATGCTCCCGAGTCCCGACTACAGCGCGAACACTGAATCGGAGTTTCACGCCGAAGCGCATGAGCAATTGCGAGTGATGGACTTTCCCAGGGTCCCTACGCGTGTATGTATGTATGTATATGTATGTATGTATGTATGTACGTACGTATGTATGTATGCGTGTGTATGTATGTATGTATGTATGTACCTTCCCCCTCATTAAGAGTTAAACTAATGACTATTATGACTGGCTTTTCTTCTTTGGTCTCTCGTTCTTTAAAGACGTTTCTTTTCCTCCGGGGTTTCGTGCTGAGAGCGCCTCTGAATAGTTTTTCAGATGTAAATCTTCAGAAACGATACGATACGATGTGTATGTAGGTATGTATTTAACAGGACGTTAAGTTTAGCGCATTTTTGATACCTCGCAACTAGCTGTACCTATTACCATCAAACAGATCTAAACAAAGTGCATTTTAAAACAGTTAGCAAAATGTATGCTGCTCAGAGTCAAAGGTAGCAGCAGTTAAGTAAGTTCCTTGCAGATTGTTCCACGAGGATGGTTCAACACACGAGTAGCCACGATGGACGCAAGTTGAAGTGCGACAGTGTGGCACCTGCATATCACCATAGACCACAGAGCGCAACGATCACTCACCCATCTAGACTGGAACACAGAGCTCTCTGATGTATTCCGAAGCCGTGCCAACAATTGAGGCGCATGTTAGCACGATGGTCTCGAAAGCAATACGCTTCGAAACAGGAAGCCAGTGCTGATGTATATCGCATGTATAGCTATATGCGAATACTTAGGCTTGTTGGCTACGACATGCAGTTAAAGAAGGAACTTTGACAGACCAACAATGGTAGAATTACAATAGTCGAAGTGCGTCACGATGAATGATCGAAAGAGGGTTACTATCACTGTAATCCAGACAACCTCTATAACGCCTTCCCTTTATGGGCCTAAAGTGCATTTTTTACACCATAAGATTATAAGATTAGAGGCCATGCAGCACAGCTTGTGGTGCATTTTTGCACTTATGCTTTACATGGACTTGAGAGTACTGCAATCTCTAAATATATTATTCGTCGTTCAACGGACAATATTTTCGTTTGTTGTAAAATGTTATGAACAGCATAGTGGGTCAACGGGCTTTGGCCGTTGATTGTTGCTTACTTGCCTTTATGTTTGCTAGAATTTTTTGCATTCCTTTGCATTATTTACATTACAAATGTGAAAAGTAAATTCGTTTGACTGAAACTATTGACTGGAAAAGAAAAATTGGGGGGGGGGGACTTTTTGCACTATTTATGCAATTTACTAAATTTTTTGGCATAATTAGGGGCTAAATAATTTTTTCAAAAAAAATTATTTTTATTTAAATTTAATAGACCACTGTTATGTTGCTATTTTCGATTTTTCAATTAAATAAAAAATAAAATTAAAAATAGGCTCCATAAAGGATTTAGAGGCTCACGTGAGTCACGTCATCTTACGTTTTGTAATGTCATTGACTTTTGATAGTGACAGCTTACGTAGGCCTATATACTAGATTGCATGTTGGCATCAATTAGCAAGACCAATAAGAAGATTAGTCAGTCTCTTAAGCCAAATGTATCAAGCGTTAGCGACCTCACTTTCTTAGACTCGGCGCATATAGGCGGCTGGCAAGTTCTCTTCATGTATATGGGCTCGTGAATAAGCTGGTGCCCTGCTCTTAGCTTTCTAGCGGCGATATAGAAATCTGCAGTTTACGATTCCTTGCTACGTCATCTTCTGGATAGCCAGTGTACCAGTGGCGGATCTAGGCTATTATTTTTTGGGGGGGCGAATTCGCCTTGAGTGGAGAGTTGCTGCGCCGAAGGCGCGAAGCCCCTTACGATTAGGGGGTTTGGGGGAGCGTCGTAAGCTCCCCAGCGGGGTCTGGGGCGGAGCCCCAGACGCAAACGCATTTTGCAGCATTTGAGATCAAAGGAGGCCTGTTTTTGGCAATATATTTCGGGGATTATTCAATCATATAAATGTATGAAAAATTGAACATAATACGGTTCAAAAGTAAATTACGTGCATTGAAAACAAGCCACATTATTTCACATAAAAAACCTTTAATCAATATTATGTCTGACAATTAGTCCATCAACACACTTATACTGCACTGGTCAAAATAACAAATCATTAGTTTCAGACCAAACTGAAGTACTGAACTACCCTTTGAATATCAAAACAACGTACAATTCTCATATAGGCTACTGTTGAACAGTAATTTAGACAACAAATTCCATTAAACGCTTTCTGCTTCGCGCATACCGATCAATGATATTGTCAATAACCATAACAATTTCTCGATGAATTGTCATCAAAGCTAAACCAGTTAGTCTATCTTCGCACATTCGGGACCGGAGCCAGTTTTTCAATCTCCTTAACGTGGAAAAACTTCGTTCTGCAGTGGCAACGCTCACAGGAAGTGTTAGCAAAATGGAAAGCAAGCTGTGAATTGTGGGATATATCACCTTATCTTTTTCACATGCAACAAGAGCATCACACACTTCTATGATTTAGACGACTATGGAGTATGGACCCAAAGTCAAAGAAGTCTGCAATTTCGTGCATAGGCGGAGACTTGCCGCTTAAGTTGGGTAGGACGGATTATGGATGCGTGCCCAAATGAGGCCGGTGAGGATCGGTTAGGGTCAGTTTTTATGGTCGTGAGTGTCAGTGTGAGTGTCAGTGTTGGAATTACAGTAGTCTTTAGATAGTTGTTGTGGTCGGATAACAGCGTCGGCTCGATCTTTTTACTTTTTATGGACAATTGGGGGGGGCGATCGCCCCCGTCGCCCCCTTGGATCCGCCACTGCAGTGTACGGTAACTGTTATAATTTGATGCTCAGTTCGCTAGGGGCGCCAGTGGAAGACAACTTTGAAACTTATTTCGTCCCAAATGAGGATTTGAATCCCTACCTCTCTTTTGACAGTCCTTCAATTAGAGCCATGCTAAACTGACATGCAACATAAATTCAATGTTTACCTAAATCATTGTGTGGAGTGATGCGAAGCATTAAATGAAGCAGCACGTGGAATGATTATTGGAATGATTCATTGGAGATTTATGGAGTGGTTTGGTGGAATGATTAACTAGAATGATTTAATGGAGATTTACAAACAAGGGAGCGATTCAGTTGAATGATTCAGCGGAATGGAACTATAAAACATAATGATTCAGTAACAATAACCAGACAAAGAAAAATTATGGGGACGCGAAAACAATCTTTATAAGCTCCCTGAACTGTTCAATTATATCGTATACTGGACGCTAAAATCAGGTTTGCAATTATCATTTCAATAAAAAAACACTCTATCGATCTATCTGTCTGTCTATTGATCTATCTATTTACTCTATCTATCTATCTATCTATCTATCTATCTATCTATCTATCTATCTATCTATCTATCTATCTATCTATCTATCTATCTATCTATCTATCTATCTATCTATCTATCCATCTATCTATCTATCTATCATCCATCTATCTATCTATCTATCTATCTATCATCTATCCATCCATCCATCCATCCATCTATCATCCATCCATCCATCCATCCATCCATCCATCCATCCATCCATCCATCCATCCATCCATCCATCCATCCATCCATCCATCCATCCATCCATCCATCCATCCATCCATCCATCCATCCATCCATCCATCCATCCATCCATCCATCCATCCATCCATCCATCCATCCATCCATCCATCCATCCATCCATCCATCCATCCATCCATCCATCTCTATCAGTGGAATTGTTCAGTGGAATGATTTGGTGGCATTCAATTCAATTATTCAATGAAATTACACAATTAAATTATTTAAAGGAATATTTTTCAATTAAATTATTCAAATTCCCTGAACTAGAAGCTGAATTATAATTATCGTGCACTGTATGCTATACGCTAAAAAGCAGTTCGCAATTGGCATTCCAATAAAAAAAACATTCTATCTGCAGTGGAATGATTTGGTGGTATTATTGAATTCAATTATTCAATTCAATTATTCAATGACAGGTATAATTATTCAATTAAATTATTCCATTAACTAATTCAACAGTATGATGTAGTGTAATTGTTGAATAGAATCGTTAAGTAGAATAGAGCAATTTAATATAGGCCCTATCTATTTAATGTAAACATTCAGTGGAGAAATTCAATGCAGCTATTTAGTGGAATTATTCAAAGGAAAGACCCATGGTGATCATTAAGCGAGATGATTAAATGCGCCTAATTATTCCACCGTTGTCGCCGGTGTCACGAAATAGAGTATCCCCATACATGAGTATTCCCCGTAGCGAAATGGAGTATTCGGTTAAGTTTGCATTTTTGGCGGTTTCTAAGTGTATTAAGTCGTACTGTTTGGATTTATTGTACACATAAAATATTTTAAGTTGCATATCTTTAGTTTGTACGTCGATTTGAAATTAATTTACTTCGTTTTTGGTGATTTTGACTGGATTCTCGTATTGGCTATCGTGATGCGTATGACGATGGAGGATAGAATAAGTTAGTTTATCCCACCGGATACTGTAAACCGGTTTAT
This sequence comes from Aporrectodea caliginosa, assembly GCA_020284085.1. Lineage (NCBI taxonomy): Eukaryota > Metazoa > Annelida > Clitellata > Crassiclitellata > Lumbricidae > Aporrectodea > Aporrectodea caliginosa. The sequence continues at coordinate 1,640,409 of JACEVL010000078.1, forward strand.
GCCATCCGGGAGGATAAATGCATTCATCCCCGCGGATAGTCTTAGGACGGATACTCTATTTCGTGATACCGGCTCCCAACCCGCTTTACCATCCATATGAGATCGACCGTGCATACTGGATGTAAACTCCTATGGCTCAATCAGTCCTGGCTTAGCCGTGATTTAGTAGAAAGGAAGAAGAAAACAACTACTTTAATGCGATTTATTACTTCTGATTTACATATTTCTTTGTGCGCGTGCATAAATCCGGACCTGATAAATAGCTCAACTATTGCTTTAAAGAACAGATCTCATTATCCACGTAACGCGCATCATTGTCTCTGAGAATTGCATCAATTTTTTACATGAAGACCGATTTGATTATAGATGATACAGATTTATCCTACTGCTAGAAAGACAGAGTAAAAATGCAATTGTAATAAGCTTAGTTGAATCTGGCGAATAAATTATCGGACCTTTAATAAGATGACTCATGTAGCAACGCCTGTGACAACGCCTGTGAAACTCCGCCACTGTTCGCTTTCTGACAGTGCCAGTCCCAAGCATGGACAAAGGAGGAGGGCGACGCTAATGGTCTTTGTTACCACACAGTGGTCGTTAAACAGTAAACAAGCAAGCAACGCCTGTGAGACGTTCTAAAACTGCGCTATATAAATCGTCTAGGGACACGTTGCTTGAGATAGATTTTTAAAATTGAATTTTCAAAATGTGGAATGCGACACAGTTTTTATCCGTAATATAAACAAAAGATATAGCTCATATACTACGATACAGAGTATTGCATGGTATTCATGATACTATGTCATCTGTCTAGATCTTCGTATTGTTTCATGAGGGAGCAAGTCTGAGAGATTTTGCTACAAAGAGCAAAGCTACTCCAGTCCCTAAAGTAGGTGTTTCATTTCTCCCCCTTCCCCAGACGAGTGGAGTGAGAACGCAGACTATCAACACTGAACGTGGAAAAAAATGGATTAGAGCATTGCCGAACACGGTGTCAAGTTCTTTGGAGAATTGAACAGCCTCCTCCAGATGATGAGGAAAGTTGTTGCCTCAACAACTTGCAGTTCCTCCTGCAACTTTTTGAGGCAAACAGAACGGCTGATCCCACTGATACTATGAAGAATTCTTCTACAGATGCAGTGCTGAAGATTTGAAGTTCTGCGACACATACTTCTTGGGACATCATTTGAGAGTTGTTGATTGTTTATGTTTCCTTGCAGCAAATAATATTGCTAACATGACATAACTACTGTGTTTGTGTACATTGATAAATTAATTATCTTATCATAATTAAAGATTTCAAGACGTTATGCGTATTTTCTAACCTATCGCTCTGTTAGTTCTATATGGTAAAGGCGAAGGGTCTGTGAGCACTGTCTTCCAGTTGGAGTAGGAAGCTGAAATTTTGCCACAATGGTACGATTAACAGGTGTAAAAAACTGAGGGGGTGTCTTGAACTCTAGCTTTAACTTCATTTTTTACCATGGGACCATGGACCACCCTACTGTGGATGCGATAATTTTTTAAAATAATTTCCTATTTCATAGTTCTGTGGTTGCTTCAGATGTTTGGCTATGGCATAGACCAAACAATGTTAATTAGGTTTACATACGACTATAAAAACCCATATTCTAATCCAACAACTACAGATGATCTGATGATCTGCACCATTTTCAAATGAAGATCAACTGACAAACTGCAGACTAGGCAGTTTCAGTCAGACATCCAGGCAGTAGGAGACACTGGAGCTATTTACCAGACGTGGATGGAACTGGTGGAGGTGGACGCCTGGCAGATCTCTGCTGCCTCTCCTCTTTTATGGCCTGAATTCCACCATGCTGCTCAATAAAGTTATAAATGAATGTCGCAGTTTCACTGTCCTTCAGGTGTGACAATGATATACCGATTTCACCGAAAACTGCCTTCATATCGGAGTCCAACTTGTCCACCTGAGATTCAAATACAAACAGCAACACTTGTCGAAAGATACAAAAGAGATTCTACAGAACTGCATGGCAGTGAAGTAATCACCAACTGATGCCTTTTGCGTTATGATAAGAAAGCCACAAAAGTCATTGAGATTGATTGAATGATGAAGGTCATTCACGCACGAGATCATAAACATAACAGACGTTCCCGTGGTGGTTTCGCATGTATATGTGAATAAGAAAAGCATCAAACGTCATATACTAGACTTTCTTCAAACGAAAAGAAATGTAAATTCTGCTTCCAATAATGAATGAATAAGTAACGTAATGAAAGTTAGCTGCTATGAAATGTTTGTGCATCAAAGCTCGTCTTCGCCTATTCTCAACTATTTATACTCTGTAGCATCTATAACTGACATACAGCACATTTCATAGCAGCTAAACTTTACATATCTAATAGCGCTACTTGATCCTTTAACGACGAAAAGCATTGTTTTTACAGTAGCTTTTAATACCTCCTCTTCTGTAAATGGTTAAATAATGATTCTTACGTCATATGCTCCCTTCTCAGCATCCCACCCCACATGTTGAACATGCCTATAAGAGAACCATTTCACATCATCAGAATCAGACAACATCCTATCACACTGAAAATTTTAATTTAGTGCTCTGTTAGCAAGAGAATATTGAATGATTTGTCACATAGGAAAGACCATTAAACGCACCGATATGGCAGTTACAGCCATAACTAACGCAAGCAATCGAAGACACTGAATATTCACTGGAAAGTGCAGTAGCTCTAGCATAACTCTACTACCGTCATTTAACCCTCTCGTGAGTATATCTTGAAGAACGTGAGCTAAAGCCAGTGACGAGTCTGACGACTCTATCTTAAAGAACGTCTATACAAATCTGTGATTGTAAATACAATAATATTCTCATACTGACAGAAGCTGATGCACACCTGAAGTCTCTTGGAGTTCCAAGGTGATACTTCGAGACTTTCCCTTCCTTCCATTTGTCATTTTTCCTGTCAGCTTTGGGAGTTCCGCTTGATGCAGGAATGTTAGACACTGGAAAGGATGAAGCTAAAGAAACAGAAGCAAAACAGCCAATCAGCCACCCCTTCATCCCGAAGTCCTTCCGTCCGTCCGTCATTCCGTCCATCCGTCCATCCATCCATCAGTCCATCCATCCATCCATCCGACTGTAGTCATAAAGAACTGTTCTAGAGTCAAACACAAAGCATTAAACACCAACCATCTCTCCAGACCACGAATACAATGTTTACCCACATTAACTTAAGTGACGCCTCCCATTGATTTTTTTATTAATATAGCAATTGGAGTAGGCCTATATTCTGACACTGTCTTGACACGTTAGAAGCAAATATTTTCAATTAAAATGCAAATCATTTTCCATTACTAAACCTTGACTGTCATAAGATGTCCCTAAACACATTCACATTAATTACTAAACGCCCAAAGTCCGAGATATCGGTTGTTTTAATGGATACAGCTCACATTAACACTTGTTAACACTTGTTATGATTCGACAGCTGCTTATATTTGAGAGGCCTATTTTGTAATAAAAAATTGTTCACTTAATGCGTGAAGAGTGACTCGGGTCTAGGACATTCCCCCGAACGTTTCCCCCGAAGTTGGACTGATGAAAATAATTCTTTACTTTAAAAGAAGTTGAATTGATGAAAGAAATCATTTTCTTTAAATAGAAGCTGGATTGAAGAAACGAATTCTATGCATAAATAGAAGTTGGATTGATAAAAATTCTATACCTAAATAAAAGCTGGATTTATTAAAGAAATTCTTTGTTTAACTAGAAATTGGATTGATGAAAACTTCTTCGCTTAAATAGAAGTTGGAATGATGAAAGAAGATCATTGCTTCAATAGAAGTTGGATTAATAACAGTTATCATGGACAAGTGTAGAGTTACCTACTTACTGTTCAGGGGGAAATGTCCGGGGAAATGTCCGGATACCGAGAGCGAGTGACTCATATAGCCTAATGGGCCAAGTGATAGTTTTTAGAGATCCTGAGTGGCCGAGTGGGTTTGTGCCCGCTCGCCGCGCCGGCGCCCCGGGTTCGCTTCCCGGTCGGTCGGTTTATCAGAGATTAATTTCTCGGATCTTTACTGCGGGTGGCTCGGTCGCAATATAAATGTGGAGTACGAGGTTGCTTTCTGCCTCCGACACTGATCATCTTCGATATGAAAAAGTGTCGTTAAGCAGTAATACAACAGTGATAGTTTTCCGAATTTCAGATGATTTGGATATGGAAAGGAAAGAAAGACAGCTGCTTCGTTCAGAGAAAAATCGAAATGAAGTGCTCAGCTATGGCAGGCGCCTTTGATGAAGTACAAAGTGGAAGACTTGGGCAGCTCACAGCAAGTAGAGAAGCACCATCCTGGTCAACTTCAACTGAGCCATCGGCCATTGATGTCGCTGCCACCAGTATCAAAACACTCAAGGCACCGTATGCGCCCAGAAATAATGTCATCAAACAAAATTGGAAAAAAATTTGTTCATAGCAACTCTGTATAAGAAAAGCTAACTGGTGAGTTCGGTCACAATACCTAAACTGGTCATGACAACTCTGTAGACCTATAAGAAAAGCTAAGTGGAGAGTTTGGTCACAATACCGGCACCTAAACTGAACAAAGAAACTATAAAGAAACTCGTCAATCCCTTTTTAACAACGGCTTGACAACTAAAATGTCTGATGTATTCAATTACATGACAAAGTAAAAAATATCATGAAAGAACAAGAAATAATTTCAAAGGCAAAAGATATCGAACTGCAACAATCTTGTAGATGACGATGATACAAATGGGTCTCTTTACTGTTGTGAGGTGTTCTCTGATGAAGGCTGGATCAGATATCAGATGTGCTTGAAGTGGACACACAACAGTTGTGCTGTTGTAAACTAATATGATATAAAATTTGTTGTGTCCTCTGCAAGTAACAGCTTGGAGCACGTTTTATCAAATGAGGGAAGTCTGACCTCATAACGGAATAATTTTAATGATATTTTTACTTTAAAGTTTACTGTTATGATGCTGTAATTAAAATACTGTTCATGGTTCATGTTAAACAGTTAGTTGTAATAAGTTCAAAGTTCCAGTTTGTCAAGCTATAAAGTTTTTATTCTGGTCCATATTCCCTCTTTCAGATGATATCATGGGGCATAATGGAAAAAGTATATCCAATTTTACCCCTTATGGTGAGCTTAATGGGACTTTTGGACACAATAGTAGGATAGCGTTATCTTTCAGTCTGGGTGATGCGTAAGTGGATTAATCAAATCTATGCTGTGCGTTAGGTCTGCTGGAATAGTCTGAGTGCAAGAAACCCTGAATTTTTATTAACTATGTGGCGCAAATTTCAAAATGCCTTAAGTATCAAATTATGCCCCGGTCTCCCCTACGTCGAGTCGCAATTGACTAAAAATTGTTACCGAGCTTTCCAATTTTAAAAAGCTTTTTTCCATTTACAAACCCATAAAGCCATCGTTTCGATCTCGGCTATTCGCAAGATGGACGCCCAAGCACCTGTTTCTTCAACACCGGGCATTGCGATATATAATTTCCACCAACACAACCACGAGATGTGCGCACAGGCTACGACGCCAAAATCTAAAGAGCTTCTACGGGTCATGTTTATTAAGAACACTAGCGAATTTTATCAAATTATTGTTATGCGCAATATACGTATTAGTGAGTCCATATTCGCTAAGCATTGCTATCGTAGAAAACACTAGAAATATAATCTAGTGCCTTTATTCACACATTCACGTGTAAGTATTTTGACTCTACAGAATCACATCTACCAGGTGGAAATTATCAACTTCTCAAATTCTGACAAGTCATCGGCACTGATTTGGTGACCATATACGGGATGAAGAAATCAAATGGTTCATGACAGGACCGGCATGGCCATAGCTAGCCATAGAGCAGTCCATACTCCTCTACATGAAGGATACCACTGTGGGCGGAAAAATACGGCTTCCTACTAAAAGTTTTACTAGTCAGCCTACGTCAACAATTTTTGCTTAATGAGTAATTAATTAATAAATTAATTAAAAAATAGAAAAATTAATGGACTAACAATTTCTAATCACATTCCAGACAATTTAAGAAGCCAAAACATTTAAATCCCTTCTCAAAGCAAACTAAGAAGATCCCATTTTAATCCAACAAATACAAATGCTATGAACCATTTTAAAATGAACATCAACCGACAAATTGCTGACTAGACAGTTTCAGGCAGACATCCAGGCAGTAGGAAACACTGGAGCTATATACCTGGCATGCGAGGAGCTGGCGGAGGTGGACGCCCGGCAGCTTTCTGTTGCTGCCTCTCATCTTTTATGGCCTGAATTCCACCATGCTGCTCAATAAAGTTATAAATAAATGTTGCAGTTTCACTGTCCTTCAGGTGTGACAATGATATACCGATTTCATCGAAAACTGCCTTCATATCTGAGTCCAACTTGTCCACCTGAGATTAAAATACAAAAGGTAACAATTGTCACGAGTATCAAAGGCATAACTGATTCACCCACCCATGCCTTGTACATTATGATAAGAAAGCCACAAAAGTCATTGGGATTGATTTGAATGATGAAAGCCATTTACGCATCAGATCATAAACATATTATTAATATACATACTCAATGGTTTCACATCTATACGCGAATGCCAAAAGAATCGAAAGTAGTATACTGAACTTTCATCAAACGCAAACAAATGTAAAGTCTGTTTTCAATAATGACTATATAAGTAACTTAATAAAAGTTTAGCTGATCTGAAATGTTTGTACATCAAAGCTTGTCTTCTTCTCCAATTCTCAACTATTTATACTCTGTAGCATCTCTAACTTACATACAGCATACAGAATCTCACCCGTACCTGCTACAAGCACCTGAGATGTTTCAGAGCAATTCGACGTTCTGTCTCCTCGGTCTTTACGTCAATAGTCCATGCCTTTATCTGCTCCAGAATTGATTACTGCAACTCTCCTTTGGTAGGCCTTCCAAAAGTGCACCTCTCCCCTCTTCAATCTGCGCTTAATGCGGCTCCCAGGCTGATACCCCAATTGCCCTGCTTCTCCCACATCTCCTTCTATATGAAAGAACATCTTCATTGGCTCCCTCTCACTGCTCGTATCCAGCTTAAGGTTCTCGTTCTTATCGACCGATCTTATTCTGACCTAGCTCCCAAGTACCTCCGCTGACCTAACTTTGCCACCTCTCACCGTCCGCTTAGCTCACTTGATCGCCTTGACATTCTTGTCCCACGAGCGAGGACTGCTATGGCTAAATCTCGAGCTTTTGCCTACATTGGGCCTTCACTATGGAACCAGCTCCTTAAATCAACTCGTTCGTTGATATTAACCCGTGCTTCCATTCGCTGTCTTAAAACCACTGTTTTCGCCCGGAATCTCTCGCACTGCGAGCGCCTCTGACTGATGGTCACTGTGAGAGGCGCTTTATAAATCTATCAATAAAATACAATACAATACAATACAAGCACATTTCATAGCAGCTAAACTCTACATAACTAATAGCGCTACTTAATCCTTTAACGACAAAAAGTATTGTTTTCACAGTAGCTTTTAATGCCTCTACTTCTGTAAAGGGTTACATAATAACGATTCTTACGTCATATGCTCCCTTTTCAGCATCCCATCCCACATGTTCTACATGCCTACAAAAGAAACCATGTCACATCATCAGAACCAGACAACACGTTATCACAAAGACGAGTTTGCATGTACATGTATCTTGAAGAACGTCTATACAAATCTGTGATTGTAAACACACAAAAAACACTAAAAGTTACTCATCGACCACTCCGCTCCTTGGTCAGAAGTTTTTGATCAAGGAGTTAGGACCACTATGGCCCAAAATTGATCTGTTGCCACCATTGGGCCCTCCCTATGGAAAGCACTTCCGTGCACTCTACGTGTGACAATTCTTTCTTGGTCTCTACCTACAGCCTTCTTCCTCCTCAAACTCTTCTTCTTCTATATAAGGATTCTCGCACTGGGAGCGATACTGAATGGCCACTACTGTGAGTGGCGCTATATAAATTAATGAATACAATTCAATACAATTATTCTGAAGCTGACAGAGCCTGGTGCACAGCCTGCTCAGTGCTCACCTGAATTCTGTTGGACGTCCAATATCATCCTTGGTTATTTTCCCTTCCTTCCCTTTTTTGGTTTTCCTGTCCGCCTTGAGAGTTCCGCTTGATGCAGACACTGGAAAGGATGAAGCTAAAGAAACAGAAGCAAAACAGCTGACAGAGGATACTGTAAGAAAACAATATTTGAAAAGACAGGAGGACAGCTGTTGACTGTAATAATTGTCACTGTCTTCCAAAGCTGCTTAAAATCTAACAAATAGAATAGTGTGATGGTAGGTATACAAAAAACTTGGAAAAGAATGAGGATAGCTTAGGATAGTAACGGTTCGTACTTTCAAGTCAGAACTGTGGCAAGATTTAAATAATAACTTTCTGTCCTGTAGGCTTCAAACTCCAGCCTATGTTTGTGCAGTCTAGCAGGTTAACCTTTCAGACTGCTGTGCCAACTTCTCAAGCAGAAATTAGAATTCATTCCATTCATTCATTCATTCCAAAAATTTATTTAGCACCCCATCAAGATTCCTACTCAAGGAGGCGCTTCCTGGGCTAATCTAAATGATGTTAAGAGTCAATATGACCACACAGTCAGTCGAAAACGAACACAGCTCGAATAACAGATGATTATATGAGTCAGCACTGGCAAGGTCTCGCAAACACGCCAATCATCGTCGATAGACGGCGTCGTTAAATAAACGTTATTAATTAAATTGGTCCCGCAAACAGGGAGAGCCCAGTCAATGGATTCTCATGCAGAGCTGATGGTTGGCACGTTATTCGATGTTCCTGGTCACGGCAGTTCCTCTCAGACGGTAGGAGACGTTGCGTCCGGGCATCCCTCTGGCACTGGATCTGCAGAAGACGACATCCTTAGCCTACTAACCGGCAAAAGGTCGAATACTGTCACCGATGTAGAACGGTCGCCATAACCGAAGACTTTGTTGTACAGGTAACTACCGTACCTGAAACCCCTCAGCGGGCGAAACCATTCTGTCGGTCAGTGACGAGCCCACGGCTTCGAAGGAAAGCGTCCGAAAAACGTCCAAAACACACCAGAAACAACGACGAAAGAGAGAAGTATCTCCACTGACGCATACTAGGCAATTTTGAAAATCAAATAACAAACTAGTCGAGCAAAAACGAGTTCGACCATTCAAGTTGTCAAAATTAAGAGGCAGATAAAGACATGCGGTCATCTTAATTGCCGTCACGTGCGTAGGAATTTCAGTTCTCGGGCGCATGGCTTTCTAGAGGAGCTTTAGTGTTTTAAGTTTAAATAGCGAATTGGAACCCTGTTGCGCATTGCTTTCGAGTGGCGCTTTATGAGTGTTAAGTCTTAATACAGTGTTGGAACCCATTATCTACTACCCCTTGTCCGATGTCTCACATTATAGACCTTATTTTGCAGTTAAAGTTTTCTATTTTATGCATATTTATTTAAGTCTTCAGTTATAAAAAAGTAATAAATAAGCCCTCCAAAATGTATGGTTAGAAGCCCT